>JARKHS020023412.1:0-221890 GCA_030143305.2 Amblyomma americanum | reverse complement strand
GCACAAATGATGACTGACGAAGCACTACATTAAAAACTTGTGAAATGCGGCCGGCAGTAGCCAAATGCATCAGGGCCAAAGAGAAACTATGCGTGAATGGCATCGGCTCTTCTGTCAGCTACCAACACTCCCCGGCACCGCTGCCGTTCCGATTGGAACAGCGGCCCTTCCATCAACTATCAACGCTCCTTTGAGCGAAGAGCTCGAATTCGAAAGTAAAAAAGAAAGCTTGTTGGACGCTTGAGCTTCCTGTAGAACGCGATTGCGTTATCCAACCGCAGTCAGCAGCCAAGTGTGGGGTGCCAGTTTGCTGCTTATCAATAGCCGCCATCGGCCGCCGCCCGCGCACACGGGGAGGGTATGCCAGTTCTGCGCGTTGACATAGCAGCTGCTCAAGGCCAGCACCAAGAGCGATGCGACGTAGCCGCGCAGCAAAAATGTAACCACGCTGTAGCATGCCTGATATCTCGTTAGTCTCGCCTTTACTTATAGTCCGATGTTTTCGTTTCAAATGTAAGTCGACCCCTCCACTTCGGATTTTCAAATTAAAAAAAAAAAAAAAAGGTCGACTTACAATTGTGTAAATACGGTAGGCACAAATTATAGCAAACGGTAGTGTGATGCCTGAAATTTATTTACAAAAACGGCAAGAACTGCATGTGCAAATGAAGCCTTGGTGCAAAGAAAAATTGAAAGAACTGCCATTCTCCCTGGCCTACCACTTTCCAGGCTCCACAGAATTCATGAACTAAGGTTACAAGTCAAGGCTTCATTTTGGTGTGATCTCATTAGCACACCAAGCCTTTGTTTATCTACTAATGCCACAAGGCTTCGCCACTGTTCACAGATTATGAGATTATGACAAGAGCGCTAAAGCTGACAGTTTCAACTGTCACTGTAAACGGACATGTCACACTATATCAGCACCTGCAGAAGCATGTCATGTCATCAGCAAGCTATGATCAAAAAAGTGTCGCATGGATGACGATAAAAATGAAACAGAACGAAATGTAGAGAATCATCTCAAAATACCAGCCTAGCACTTGAGAGTACAGTTCAAGATACACATGTGCTTATGAGGAAAGGTCAGTGGAGCACAACAAGCAAATGAACAATGAATCAACCGAAAGCAAAGTTAACAGTTGCAAGAACATCAGTGTTTAAAGCACCAATTAAAGGCCAGCAGTACTGCAACCATCGCTATGTAGTAGACACTCTCAGGAGAGGAGAATATTCTGCATTTAACCGAAGCTCTCAGCTGCAATAACTTTGAATGCACTCGCACGCGTGTTGGCATATACCTGGATTCTCAAACTTGTCTGGATGATAAGTGAAACGCAGCTTTTCCACCATCTCCCTGGCCAAGGCAACCAGTGCTGGAGCGGCTTTGGCCTTGCCTTCGTCGAGCGCTTGCAGCCGGCGCCGGTCATCACTGAACGGCAACTGCACCACATGGAAGCCTGGTGGGACCATCTGCAGACCGTGGGTGTCGCGCTCCTCCTCCTGTGCGAAAAAGGCACGACACAATAAGGCACTCTCAAAAGCAGACACCTAAATTACGTTACATTTGTCGCTTTACAATGCTTTTACCTGCAATAGCGGATTTGAATTCTGATGTAGAATGTCTAGGCATGTGCGAATAGTAAATAGGAGATAATAAAAGCAAGAGGAAATTGATTAGAACTCAATAGCTTATGCCAAAAGACAGGGTTTGGAGGATTCACCAAAACAATTGAAATAAAAATGAAACAAAATAACAACATACTGTAGCTTTCAAACTTGCATTAGGCAATGCTCAATCAGCAGTCAAAGTGACGTAAGCATCATAGCCTCAAGTTCTTATAACATGATTCTTTACATGCTGCTGATTTTAAATATAAAGTTGTTAGATTTTTTTGCATGCTGAAATTTCGGGAACAATTCATACTCCTGACTTGTGGTGCCCTGACTTGCACGGCACCGCAAGTCATGCATTCTGCAGAGTTCAGTGTACAACCGTGGCTGAAATTTTGGACACTTCACACCTGATGCCGCAATTTCTCCAACCTCATTTGCGTGGCATACAGTCAAATGACCGCAATGCGCACGCGTGATCGTGAGTTCATACCACAGCTGGAGCAGGCTATGGCCTGATCCATCCATTATGCAAAAGTCAAAAGACGTCAGCGAGGGCACCACGCATGCGCCGGAAGTGGAACACAGCATGCGGTCAGATACCAATCGGAGTACGCGGTATATCTGGGATTTCTGTGATGGGTCCTTGGAGTAGACCCTTGCAAAGTTGCGCCTTGCGCTACTTCGAACGGAGGCACGCCGTCGGCATGGGCCAGCATGTGATGCAAGAAGATGCGAGCATACGCTCTTGCACCGCCAAACGTGCCGCTGTGCAAAGGTGAAGAGTGCACCTATCCTTGGAGAGAGCAGGTTTAAGGTGTATTCTTTGGCAAGTACTTTCATCTTAATACGCTTTGGCTGCGTGCATGCTGTGGTGCCATATCAGAGGAGGCACACTGAACTGAAACCACAAGAAGTGTCCCAGAAATATCATTCGCTCAAGACGAATACTTCCAATGTCAAATACGAAACTTCTGGATCGAATCGAATATAGAATACTTTATTGTTCGCACTCCCCTACTAGTAGGCTTTACAGGTATAGTAGTAAATTATGCTGATGATGGGCGAAAACAAAATTTGTTTGCAATACCTCTGTTCCTGTTCACAGCAGTGTTTTGTGGAAAAGCATTTGCCTTCAGTTTGAACTATCTTTACAGATATTTAAAATTATTCGATTCAATTCCCAAACAAAAATTTGATATTCACACACCGCTACTCAAGAGACAACCCAATGACGACAAGGCATTTTGTTACATCCCAGACCTGTGCCAGGAGGTAGACCAGCTTGGGAGCCTGGGCGCTGCGTGACACCCAGTAGCACACGGGGGCCACTCGGTGGTGCAGGCACCTCTGCAGCAGAGCAGCAAAAAGGCGCGTGCTGCCCTTAACGGTGCTCTCATCCGGGTACACAAAGCTGCATGGCCGCACGTGTGGCTGCTTCTCCAGGTAGCTCAGGGGCTTGAAGCCCAGCAGTCGCAAGCCTGCCATAGAAAAGAAGGACTACAGGTTTTTGCGCAAAACAAGCCACGAACTGTAAAAAATCACGTCCCGTATGAGGAATGGGGAAAACGATGACATCAGATGCAAAACATGCCGCTCCACTCTTTGTAACATAATTAATTTAATGCACTAGTATATCAATTTATGGTAAAATTACAAAGCATTAATCGTTTTACGTGCCTTTCTTTTTCCCCCACTGAAAAGCAATATTTTTTCGCCCAACCATTATAGTGAGGTCTCAAAAAAAATAATTTGTCAAGTTTTCCAGTGCAGAATACGAGCACTTTATTTTTTACAAGAATATGCAAACTTTTCTACAAGTGTCATTTTTGATAAAAGCAGCAACATCAAAATGCCAGGAATTGTCACCCGAAGGATCGCGGGATGAATTTGTTTCGAAGATGCACACTGCATCTGAAACTGTAAAACACGCACACATGCGTGCGCGCGCGCACACACACACGCGCGCGCGCACGCGCACACACACACACACACACACAAAAAAAAAGATGGTAGCACTGGTGGAAAAATCTGACTGCACAAAAATGGCGGATGACGTGCTACCTAGCTCACCGTTTCTCGCAATATTAATTACTGCACTGGCTATATGGAGCAAGAAAAAACATCTTTTTCGTGAGACTGAAAAAAAAAAGGGAGTTCGTTGTGTACACATTGTGTACAAAGAACTTTAAAGGGTCGAGATTGAGGGTCACATGCTACAAAGCTCATTAGCAGTTGTCAGTGGCAGCCCACTACTAGCTGTTTTCAACAGCAAGTACAGTCAAATAAATAATAACTTTCACAACAGTGCCATGCCAGTAACAGACAACCTAGGCTGAAAATATGGTGGAAAAACGGTCACTACATCTTAAACTGAACTGTCAGTTTGACTGCAGTGCCCTTGGTACCTTGCTGTCAAGATTGCACACAGAACAAAATGAAGTAAACCAACAGAAGAGCTTTACGTGCACAATGTACAAATAATCAATGGCCAGCGTGTCCCTCAAAGCTGAAGCCAAATGAAGTGCGAAGCTCTGGTGGAACAGTCACAATGATGGCAGCTGGCTAGACACCAACATTCTTTCCAGGTGTCCAGAACACATCAACGGTCTAAGGCACTTTTGAATAAGCGCACACATTATTCTGCAAATACAAGAAGCTAATGTAATAAGCAATGCCACAGAGGCTGACAGCATAAAAAAAATTCACAGGGACACCTAATTCCATTTGTTTGCAATGCAGCTGTTCATGCCTTTACCAGAAGCGACGTCACTTCCGTGAAACTCCATGGGGCCAAAATGCATCACTGGTGCCCACTGGCCGGAGGGAATAGACATCACCCGAACGGAGCATTTCCATTGGCTCAAGGGAAGTGGCATCACCGGACCAGAAGTGACGTAATTTCCCTCGAGTCAATAGTCAATAGGAATGTTCTGGTCGGGTGGTGTCAATTCACTCCAGCCAATGGGCAAATTTTATTACAACCAAAGCATTCTGGCCCCATGGAGTTCTGTCGCGTTAGAAACTGCTATGCTATCGTGCTGTTCGCCTGCAATGCAACTGGCACGAAGAAGCTCAAGCCTCTCGTCATCGGGAAATATTTAAAACCTCGTTGCATGAAAAATATAGTGTCGCTGCCGTGTGACTACCGAGCCAACAGCCGTGCTTGAATGACGGGCAATCTCATCTGCGAGTGGTTCCTCAAGGTTGACATTGAAATGAGGAAGGAAGGCAAGAAAATCCTGATGATTGTCGACAACTGCTCGGCGCATCTTGCGACCATTCGCTCGACGAATGTGCGCTTCGAGTTCCTGCCCGCCAAATTGCACTTCACTACTCGAGCCTCTAGATCAGGGGATAATCAAGAGCGTGAAGACAGAATTTCGAAGGCACCCTGTTCAGCGGCTGCTGATTAACCTTCGAATGAACCAGCCAACAGCAACAAACGTCAAGCAGGCAACGGAGTTGCTTACAGGGTCGTGGTGGAAGGTCAGTCCTACCACCGTTCGAAACTGCTGGAGGAAGGTAGGTTTACTGAAGACAAGATCCGCAAGATCACAAAAGTGAATTAGACAACAATGCAAGTGAGTTGGGGGAGGAAGCGCAAGAGAAGCTATCCACAGACCCTTCGTTAACATTCCAGGATTAAGTCCAGTGCAACGCGGCTGCGTGGACGGCGGCGGAGCTAACAACTGAGGACATCGTGAGCAGCGTTCGCGAGCCGGAGGATGGCAGTGACGACGACGATGTGGAGGTGGAGATCAATGATTGTCCAGACAACCCCGCCTCAAGCTCCGATGTTTTGAATGCCATTGAGAAGATGCGCATCTACCTTGGAGCTTCTATCAGCGTGCCCAAGGTGCTACACAAGAAAGTCAACGACACTGAGTCGTTTGTCTTGCACCGTTTGTCCTCCATGAAGCAGAAAAATATCACCGAGTTTTTCAAATAAATGTTGTGTGTTCTACCGCGTGCATTTATTGGTCGGAAAAGACTATTTCCAAGTGTACCCACTGCTGTAGAGCTGAGGTAGGTGATCTCTTTTCTCCAGTTTAATTATTGGCGCTACTCTACGAGATTTTCACTTTAACGATACTTCGAAATAACGAATGATTTTTGGTGGTCCCTTGAAATTCATTATATCGAAATTTGACTGCATGTAACTGGAAAGTTTCGAAAAACCGTGCAGAAAAGAAAAGGTACTGCACTGAAAGAGGCACAAAATGATACAGCATGAAGGATTTCAATGTAGCGAAGCACGCACATCTCGACAGCAAACAAGACAAAGAGCCTCTCACCAGGAGGAGCCAATGCCTTGATCCGTTTCACTTCGGAGATGTCGAAGTACACCTTTCTGCCACCATACTCTTGGGTTTTGGCAATGTCACCGGGCATAAGGGCCTCTGCAGTGTCCTGAAATGTCAAACGGACATGATGGGCCAACCAACTTGGTCATCACAGTTCATTTATGAGTTAGCCAACTACTTTATGCTAGTTAGTACTGACTGCTAACAGAGCACAACAACTTGGTAGATAAATCAGGGCCCTACTTTGGGCTCGAGAGAACAAGCTAAGGCAAAGCAGAAGCAGAAAACACGCTCCACACACTGCCAGTTCCTGTTGCTGTGCGGAGCACGTGCCAATGAATTGCGTGCCAATGGGCGTGGCGGCGAATGGATTCCAAGAACATGCCATCCTTTTCACCCACAAGCTCGCTGCCTTTCTGTGCATCCACAAGCAATTGCACGAGCCAGCCTTATCCTAGGGACTCCTAGGTACAATGGGGAGTGCCAACAGTTTTTAAAGCCTGCAGCAGGAGGGTGGACTCGTCATGGACTCTCGTGCCGTGGACCTGTGTGGTCTCATGATGTAGACTCTTTCTATTATTCTATTCTTTCTATTACTCTCTTGTACATAACCCTTGTACATAATGTAAATACAAACGTTTCTTTGTTCCTTCAAGAAGACCTCAGTGTCTCCCTCCCTCGCAGTGCCTGGGCACTGACCTCAACAGTCAGGTGCGAGTTTCTTACGTGAGGTAAAAAAACTTGCAGGATGGCTACGAGTGTGTAATGAAAATGTTGAAGCTAACTGTGATGTGAGAGAGGTTAGGCATTACTGCTCCCCATCTTGAGCTCGCCAAAATGTTTCAGGGTCTGAAGGTCCTGCTTCGTCCATAGCATTTCAGTGTAGAGGATGCTTTACTATAGTGTTGTGGTTTAAACTGCTATGTTCCTCTCCCATGCGCGAGCACTCGATGGCTTTCTAAGCATACACTGGCGCAGCTGGGTGCCCAGCAAGCCATTGCCACCAGGGTGCTCCTAGGGTGCACACGAGTCTAGCTGTCGTGCCAAGTTTGCCGAGTGCACCATGCCCACCAGAGCTCTCATCAAAAGATAAACATGCTGTGATGTTATTGCCACGCAGCATCTTGGCATGCTGCCAAGGTCTGCACTGCGGATGGCGTGAAAGTACGGAACGTGCTAAGAAAAGCTAACACTTAAAAAGAACAAAACAGAATTCGCTATGGCAAAAGGAGGGGGGGGGGAGTCATTATGTGAATGGGTCCATTACGTGAATAAATGCAATAACCTGCCCCTAGTTAATCTGTGCTGCCCGTTAAATCGCAACATGCTATAAGAGGTGACAAGATAATCACATTTTTTAAATTACCGCATATATGCGGGTAAGGGCAACACTGTGTAGGCGCCAGATATAGCATCAGACTGTATGAAACAACAAATTAGTTTCCCCATAACATAGCTTGAAAACTGAACTGAAAGATGCTGCTTTCGAGAAAGGGCTGCACCCTGCCAAAACTGTGAAAAAAGTTTGGCCCTTACCCGCGCATATACGGTACTGAAGGGCAGTTGACGGGCCTGAAAAAACCAACGAAAGCAGATGCTTTACAGCAGAATTTTTTTGTTTGATTCAGTGTCCTTTGCATCATCTGACCTTTAGATGACCAAACAGTTTGGGTAAGTATGGTATCATCATAATCAGCCTCACTGCGCCCACTGCAGGGCAAAGGCCTCTCCCATGTCTCTCAAATTAACCCTGTCCTTTGCCAGCTGCACCCACCATATGCCGCCCCCTGCTACGCTTGCCTTCTCTTGGAATCTCACTCTGTTACCCTTAACGACCAGCGGTTATCTTGCCTTCACATTATATGCCCTGCACAAGCCCATTTCTTCCTCCTGATTTCAACTAGGATGTCATTTACTCGCGTTTGTTCCCTCACCCACTCTGCCCGCTTCCGGTCTCTTAACGTTACACCTATCAATTTTTCTTTCCATAGCTCGCTGCGTTGTCCTTAACTTAAGCTGAACCCTTTTCGTTAGCCTCCACGTTTCTGCCCCGTAGGTGAGTACTGGTAAGAGTACAGCTGTTGTATACTTTTCTCTTCAGGGATATTGGTAAACTGCCATTCATGATCTGAGAGAACCTGCCATATCACTCCACCCCATTCTTATTCTTCTAGTTATTTCCATCATGATCCGGATCAGCGGTCACTACCTGCCCTAAGCAGACATAATCCTTTACCACTTCCAGCACCTCGCAACAAATTGTGAACTGCTGTTCCCTTGCTAGACTGTTGAACATTACTTTAGTTTTCTGCACAGTTAATTTTTAGACTCCACCGTTCTGCTCTGCCTAGTCTGACTCATTGATCATGCTTTGCAATTCATCCCCAGAGTGACTCAGCAAGACAATGTCATCAGCAAATCACAGATTATTTAGGCATTCTCGATTAACTCTTATCCCCAACTGTTCCCTGCCTGACGCCCTTCCTTATTGGAATTTTATTGCTGACTTTATGGAGCACTATGGTAGCTGTGGAGTTGCTACAGACATCTTCCAGTATTTTCACATAAGGCTCTTCTACACCCTGACTTCCGCAATGCCTGCATGACTGCTGAGGTTTCCACTGAGTCAAATGCTTTCTCGTAATCAATAAAGGCTATATACAGGGGTTGGTAATATTCTGCTCATTTCTCTATCACCTGATTGATAGTGTGATTATGATCTATTATGGAATATCCTTTACGAAAGCCTGCCTGATCATTTCGTTGATTGAAGTCTAAGCTTGCCCTGACTTATTAGCGATTACCTTAGTAAACACCTTGTAGGCAACGGACAGTAATCTGATCGGCCTGTAATTTTTCAAGTCCTTGCCGTCTCCTTTCTTATGAATTAAGATACATGTTAGCGTTCTTCCAAGCTTCTGGTACGGTCGAGGTCATAAGGCATTGCGTATACAGGGTGGCTAGTTTTTCTAGCACAATCTCCCCTCTGTCCTTCAACAGATCTGCTGTTACCTGATCCTCACCAGCTGCTTTTCCCCTCTTCATTGCTCCTAAGGCTTTCTTTACTTCCTCTTTCGTTACTGGCGGGATGACGCATTGCTGTGCGCTACTGTCTCTCTCATTAACGTTCTGATTACATTGGCTACTGTATAGATTTGTGCAGAACTCTTCGGCTACATTAACTATCTTATCCATATTGCTAATGACATTGCCCTCCTTGTCTCTTAACGCATACATCTGGTTTTTACCTATGCCTAGTTTCCTCTTCACCGCTTTTAGGCTACTTCCGTTCTTTAGAGCATGCTCGATTCTCTCGATATTAAACTTCCTTGTGTCGGCTACCTTGCGCTTATTTATTAACTTCGATAGCTCTGCAGTTCTATTCTGTCTGTAGGGTTAGAGCCCTCATGCTTTGGCGTTTCTTAATCTGATCTTTCGTCTCCTGAGATAGCTTCCCTGTATGCTGTCGAACGAAACATCTGACCACCTACTTCTACGGCGAACTCCGTAATGATAGCAGCGAGATTATCATTCATTGTTTGAACATTAAGATCGTCTTCCTCAGTTAAACCCGAATATCTGTTCTGCAGTGAAATCCTGATTTCCTCTACTTTCCCTCTTACTGCTAACTCGTTAATGTGCTTCTGCTTCACTAGTTCATTCCGTTCCCTCTTCAAATCTAAGCTAATTCAAGACCTTACCATTCTGTGTTCGCAACACCGTACCTTTCCGACGATCTCCACATCCTGCACAATGCCAGGTTGAGCGCATAGTATGAACTCTATTTCATTTTTAGGCTCACCATCTGGGCTCTTCCAGGTCCACTTCCTGTTCTCTCGTTTGCGGAAGAAGGTATTCATGATCCGCAAATTATTTCTATCGGAACTCTATTAGTAACTCTCCCCTGCTATTCCTAGAACCTATCCCATAGTCGCCTATCGCCTGGTTGCCAGCCTGCTTTTTTCCCACCTTCGCATTGAAGACGCCCATCAGTACAGTGTACTGTGATTTTACTTTGTTCATTGCCAATTCCACGTCTTTATAGAAGTTTTCAACTATCTGGTCATCGTGGCTGGATGTAGGCTCGTAGGCCTGCACCACCTTCAGCTTGTACCTCTTATTAAGCCTGATTACGATAGCTGCCACCCTCTCGTGAATACTATAGAACTTCTCTATGTTGCCAGCTATATCCTGATCTGATGAGGAATCCCACACCTAGTTCTCGTCTATCCGCTAATCCGCGATAGCACAGTATGTGCCCGCCCTTTACTACTGTCCTCCTAACTTTACTAAGCCTTATGACATCCCATTTAATGCCTGCTAATTCCTCAAGCAGCACTGCTAGGCTAGCCTCGCGGGATAAGGTTCGAGGGTTAAACGTTGCCAGGTTAGGCCTCTACCGATGGGTACGAACACTTTTTTCAATCGCTTTTGCACCGTTTTAGAACACGCTGCAGGTGGCAGCAGTGACTCTGAATATACAGCGAAGACTCGAGGAACCTGCCTAGAACATCAGTGGTAGAGCCTCGGGACAGTTTTTTTATTCTGGCTCATTTTGCTCAACTCAGCAATCATTTTGAAAAGAGTATTGATGTTAGCGATGTTATTTGTTTTATTTGTAGGGTTTCTATATCATTTGGGCAGGATCTGATACTGTGTGTGCTTTGGAGGGTTCGCCTGATTGTTTTGCCCAATGGTATACCCAACTATAGCACTTAAAATGATCGCTTTCCTGCTGGAAAACTGTACAAGCTAGAGCTATGATTTTTTCAGAAGTATTTACTATTGGATAGCAGACATCTTGTATATTCCAGAGTTCCTTTAAAACTTTTTTTTTTTGGACACAAGCATATCTTTACAAGTTCTGTTCAAATTTTATCTAAAAACCTCAATTTCATTAATAAATTTTTATATTAGAAACGTGTGAATACTGAAATTTTCAAATATAACTTGTATATAATTTGAATTTTTATAAAATATAATTTGAATGGCGCAGCAGTGGCCAACTGGGAACCTGGGATCCTGGGAACTTGGAACTTAATCTGTGGTCAAGCCTCCGAATGTATTGAAAATAATAATGGCACCCATGAAGTTACCATAAGCTCAAAATGTAATCCATTCAGAGCTAATCCTACATATAGGAGGTATTCACGCAATGTCATCCACAAGGGGTGCTAGCGGCCGGCGCGGCATTTAACTTGCCTGGTGATTTGTGAAATGTGAGTGCATTTCGCACCTCGTCGCAGATAATTTCTGTCAGACCAGTAAAACCATGTGACTGAGTGGATACGCCATGAAATGTGTGAAACAGAAAAGAGCGGGCACGCTGTAAAGGTTCCACTTTGTGAAAACGTCAACGTGTAGAAATGCGGAGGTGCCAGCGTGGTGTACGACATACAGGACGGTTGCCACACGTTGAATTCACCAATACTGAGGGCCCAGCTTGTGTACAGCTAAGTTTGGCTAAGTTGACAGGCCAAGAAATTCAGCCGTGCAAATCCATGAGAAGGTGCAACTGCTTGACAAGCAGGCTAGCTCAAGAGCTGTGCTGAGGGTGAGTGGAGAGGCGAGTAATTCTGCGTGTCTGTTTGCTTACCTAGCTGAACTTAGCTAGCTGAACTTGCCATCTCTATCTGCTGGAAGTGATGTGTTACTACTGGATCTAGAGGAATCGCTGCACATCGTGCTGCTGCAAACCAGCCTAGATTCCAGGTCTTGTACATTCAATGCAGTGCGCTACATTGCTACAATCAAAACTGCAAAACATGTTCACTGAGTCTGCCGTTTGTGCTGCGAGCGCATAACAGTATTTACTCGAACCATACTGTTGCACAAATAAGGCAGTTATGACATTTTGCCTTTCTGCTGAAACACCGTATGCGAAGCTCCAGTAGCTCATGGACTGCAGCCGCTGGAAATATGGGTTTCTGCGGCGCCAGTTTTAGAATTTGAGTATTAATCCTGTGCTGCTTATCCATGAGGTGTCCTGCATGAGTAGCAGACAGTTATCAACTGATATGAAAAGCTGAAAGTAGTGTACATTCTTGCATGCAATGCAGCCGGCCAGGTTTGCAGCTCAGCTGCCGCATAGAGTGGCCGCATAACTGAAACACTGAACAGGCAGCTCAGTTATATCACTGCACAGAAAAGTTCTGCAAATTTCGTGTACACAGAGCATTCCACAAAGAAAAGTGGACGCTGATGCATTTAACATCATGCAAAGATGTTATGGATCACTTACAATATGAGCCGGATACCTCACGGCGCACTTGACACTGCACGAGCTGGAGTGAAACGACTGCCAACATGGCGCGCTAGCTGCGATGACGCTTGCGCCACCCGGTAGAGCGGCCTCAGTGAATACCTCCTTTAGCGACATTTGTAGTGCTGATGTTTTCCAGTAAGCGTCATTCCTACCTCTTATACATACATAAATGGCGTTGGTATCACAGTTCTCTTAAACGAGACACTTACTTGGTTGTGTACATGCTCTGACTGCCCTGAAAAAAGATGTGAAGTTTCTATGTAGATAAAAAAAAAAATCTCCAAGTTTTCAGGCACAGCTTGCATTTTCTTTTTACAGGTCTACTGTTTGACAGCGCCGCATTCCCCTTTTAACAATATACTCTGAATCCAAGACGTTAAGAAGATATCAAGTGTCACAGAGCAACTAGCTAACTACGTGCTTCCTTTTAGAGAAGGGTGAATGTCAAGCTACTTCTTGAATGTTGTCCTCACCCCCCCCCCCCCCTCATTCCTGGCTGATAAAGAAAGAAATAATTTACTGAGGGACTACGGGAACCCCCTCACAGCAGTCCATTCGACACTGCAACAGCCCAAGCATCCCGTGGCAGCTGGCACAGCAAGCCATTGAGGAATGGGGAAGCCACCGTACCATAGCATAGGTGATTCGACGGGAGAGCAGCTCCTCATTGGTGTCGCTCGCGAGGCGTACTGCGTACGGTTTGCCCGTGGGCCGCACCAGATTGTAGAGGGAGAGGGACAGTTTCAGCCCTGGTCCCAGCCACAGGGGCAGGGACATGAGGCGCCGCTTCTTGTGGTCCTTGAGTCGCACCCTGGCAGAGCCAAACACAAAAAGACATGCCAGTATGTGTGCTGCACTCTGGCATAAAAAGCTATAAAGGCTTAGGCTGTTCATCTCGTACCAGTCTGCACACTGCAGCTTAGCACCATATGGCGGCATGCAAAGAAGCTTAGCCTTGACACACCATTGCAACGTTCCCACTGGGCTCTCACAAATATGTTTCTAAATGCCTACACTGTTTTAAGCCTAAAGTTCATACTCTGCAGGCCACTAGCTCGACATCAGCACTGGGAACCTCTTCTGTCGCAACTTAAACAGCTTGGATAGCTTTAGAACCTTGTTACAAGACTTTGCTCTGATTTCCGTAAAGCTGCAGAAGAATGCTTGTGATACTCACACACAGAAATCTCGGCAAAATTAATTGTGCATATGTATTAGCATTTGACATCATTCAGTCTTCTAAGTTTTGTCAGCAAGGTCAAGATTCTTGCTTTGGTTGCAACACAAAAACACTGCCAACACTTTGCAATGAGGGGCCCAGCCATCTTAAAAGCAAGAGTAACACCTTCCCACCTCCTCAGAAAGGCCACAGCGACTGGCAATGATCAGAGACGGGCTGTGTTTGCCCCAAAACATGCAAAATGCCATTGCAGATGGGAGAACCATTTCTAGAGTATCCAAACTCAATCACTGGCAAATTATAAAAGTAAGTACGGTGAACAGCTGACTATCTCCACAGAGCTTTGTACTGTTTCTTCATGCTGAAAGCCATCGGCTCGCGGCATTATCACTTTGTTCGTCACGCGAGGCATGACCATTTTTATCTTGAACGACCACAGCCAATACCCTGTTTGAGATTGTTGTAAAGTGAAATATCATTAATTCGGAAATTCGCATAATTTGAACTAGGAGCGCCATCCTGGCCAACGCCCGTGTAAGCCTATGGCATTGGACGCTCATTAATCTCGAACATGGGCAGGCTCGCACCAATTAATTCAAATGGAGTGGGGGAGGTATGATGAGCACAGCCAGTGATTATCCAAACAGACCTCCCAGAACCTGAAATGCATGAGACAGTGGTGCCCACGCACTTCAAGTGTGAGCACAATGGCAGGCATGACGATGGTCGCAAGTCCCCAATCGCCGAAATTTAGTTCAGCCACATAGCTTCAGTTTTGCTTTTCTTAAGTCCACGCCATCCTGCTGGCTGCCATCTGGAGTGCGCATCGGCCAGTCGCTCCATTTCGGACGCTGCTTGGCATGCCACCAGTCTTATATTTTTATTTTGGAATGGTGTCACACTGTTCTAATGCCTACGCATACTTCACTCACTTGCATCAATGTGATTCTTCCGTTTCACCAGTAAGCTGAAATGGGCTGTTCATAGTCCATGCAGTGAAGCATCGACAGAACGCGATGAAGGTGTTGTTGAGGAGGCACCACTGCTATTGCGTCGCACTGTGAAAAGGGCCACGGAGGCCTTTACGATTTTGGAGCAATTCTTCGACATCCAGACTGTGTGCGCAAAGCAATGCACTTGACGAAACCGCGAAAAAACTTTGTTGTCGCTTGGCTTTCGTCTCAAATGTAGACAACCATTTTCCAGGCTTTCATTAGATAAAATTACTGTGATGTAAACTCTTTTCAGCAGTTTTCTTTAGGGCCAATCGATAATTCGAACTTCCAGATGATTCGAACATTTTTTCTGGTCCCTTGAAGACTGAATACACGAGATTTTATTGTACATCCTTTGGCGCTTTATCTCGAAGGTTCTTAGCTTAGCACGACCGAAAGTGGCGGTGATTCTGTTTGATGACCGCCAAGCATGCTACCGCCGCCGCTGAGTTGTTTAGTTCTTTGTGGCTCCAAGACAGCTCAATAAAGAGTTCGTTTCAGTGACACCTCAGTCTGTTCTACCCAGCGTGGTCATCACCACGTGGCACTATCAAGGAACTGTAGAATGTGAAACGGCATTACTCACAAAATTCCTTGCTAGCAAACTGCATACATGTCATCACAATTGAAACCTTGCAACAACTAGTATAGCTTGCAAGCTCTATACATATAGCTCTTATCAAAAATTAAAAACACTAGGTAAACAGTGTGAACCTCTTCTATACGTTTTATGACAAAAGTGTTCGTAAACTGTTGCTCAAAGCAACCAAGGTCCGCCACCAGAAACCAGCAGTGAGCAGCTATTAGAAGAAGACTTAAAGTGCCCAAATTCTGTCTGGTCAAAAATAATTTCTATACTATTCCATGGTTCTAAGGCACTGTGTGGCACAAACCACCCTCCAGTGAACATCTTTTTAAAGTACCCTTTTGCAAGCACTATTTTTTTTTTTTTCCGGAAAGGTAGGGAATAGAAGGTAGAGAATAGCAATAGAAGCCTCCTCCATGTAGGAACCCAGCACATGATGCTTGCATTTGTCGCCCCGTCCTTCTAACGGCCCAGAGGGCATGTGGGCCTGCTTCAGAGCAGCAGTATACATGACAGTGTCTGCGTCACTTTCTTTCTTGATTGTACTACGTGGCACACCTGCATTCCCAGCAACAGCAGTTTCATGCGGAACAAATCTGTTCACATTCACACCTCCTGTGAAGCTTCTTGCAAAAGTGGAAGCACACTTCAAATAAGCAAGAAATGCAGTGTGCAGCAGAGCACTGAATTGGGTAAGGCACACCCCTTCAAGGTTTGCAAGCAGCCGCTTTCTGCAGCCAAGGGCTTACCTACTCAACACTAACCAAGAAACAGACGTGAAAACTTAACGGTGCCTTTGGAAGCGAGACGATAAGTGCACATACCTCAGCAAAAGTTCCTCCAGTTTTTCTGATGCCTCAGGAAAGCCATCCTCATAGCCTTCTTTGTCGGTCAACAGGTTCTGCGCAGGAGGACAAAAAACTCCACACTCAATGATTTGCTTGCTGGTACAAAGGCACCCAAGCCTTCCATAAAAAAAAAGGGCTCATAAGCTTAGCACGTCTTTAACGAAGGCTGTGAGCGATTGAGAAATAACACAACCAAATATGTAAACCATATGCAGAAAAATGCATTATCAAAAAGAAAGTGTTAAGGAAAGCTATGTTAACTGTTACAAAAATATGGACAAAAATTTCCTGCTGCTGTCCACCAAGACAATGAACCCTGAATGTGCTACAAAGAACACTTCACATAACTTGAGTCGCATTTAAAAAATATATACATTTCAGAAACATGAAACAGATGCATTGCTACTCGTGTTTATACCATTCAAGTGGCAGTATGCTTATTTCTCAACAAACTAATAATAGGTTACAATTAGTTAACATTACAGCTGTTAAGATACATGAAAAGTTGCGGCTAGCACGTAGCGGGCTGTGAAAACAAACCTGAAGTCATGCAACCCTTAAAACGAAAAAAAAAAAACCTTCGTAAGAGATATTCGTCTTTTCTCATGAACAAAGTGCACAAGACTATAACCGATCAGGCATGCCTGTAATGCAGTAGCCAAGCCAACTTGGATGCACAGTGGTCGTGGCCAGTAGGCAAGCATTTTTAAGTAGAAAAAATAAAATTTTATGATCTTCAAAATTCTTCTAACTCAATGAACTTTCAAAATTAAAACTGAAACTTTACGTACACATGTGCACCCATCTGCCAAAATTATAAAATTTTAAAATTTTAGCCAGTATAGTTCTGCACCATTCTCACGCAGTACACTGCAATCAGGTGGTTGCAAAGATAAGCGAGGATGTGGCAAAAAAAAAATTCACGTAAAACTAAAGCAAGGCAATGCAAAGCCCTGACACTAAATAGGAAATCGTGACTTGACTGCCGAAGCCATCTGCCCTCTGTTGGAACATGGTTGAAGCCATCCATGCTTCCCAAAAACAGCAACACCAATTGATATGACCTGGCATAACAATACCTATCTCAAAACGTTCAATGAAGTCCACCTTTAAGGGCTGCTGAGGACAAATAAAAGCTGGCCTGAGTTGACGGGGTACCGCATCCTAATTACAGAGAGACCACTTTCACCAAAAACAGAGCTTTGATAAGCTGCAAAAGGCCAAAACACGAAATACAGGTGTCGCCATCACTAGCTAATTTTACAAGTAAGATCCACAGATCTGCACTGCTTTTTGGACAATCCCAGAGCCATGCTACACCATCGTTCACTTGTGGCAGCCCGTTGTGGCAGCCCATCCTTTTCAATAATGACGTCGCAAACTTGATCAACCGGCAGGAATAATTACAAATACAATTTTCCTCGCCGATAAATGCGTTGTTTGCTGTTGAACAAAGGTCAACAAAGAGAACGAACCAAGGAATCAATTTACACTGCAAAAAAATACCGTAAAAACCGGACTATAGGTCGGACCGGAATATAGGTCGACCCCCTAACTAACCAATTCTAAAAATGAAAAAGATCTTTTTCAGTGGGAAAAGTACCGAAAGACATCCTTACTTTGAAACAAATGCGACTCGAGAGGTTGCACAATGGTGACAGTATTTAATTTCATTTAAATGCTGCTTGTATGTACACCCGGCAAATTTTTTAACAATATCGCGCACCAATCGGCCCGCGTGTTTGTTTCTGGCACAGGCAAGTACGGCGCCGTAGAGCAAAGCCCTCCTCTTCATGAATCGCCGCAACCAGGATGGCGAGCCTTTGAATTGCGCCCTCGTGAGTCTAGAGGCACGCGCGATCTCTGCCGCTTTCACGTGGATGCATTCGGCAGTCACAGGCAGCGATCTTGCTCGCAGCGCGTTTCCTTCCTATTCTCGACACACTACGGTCTGCCCACGAAATGATGTTTTCTTCTGGTTGCTGCAAGTTGTAATACGCAGCTTCTGCCTCCGCCAGTACTGAATGCTCTTTTCGGATACTCCAAATTCGCGCTGTGCCGCCAGGTTCCCGTGAGCTTCCTCGTACTCAATCGTGTTTTTCTTGAAGGCGACGGTAAATTGCCGTTAGCTTCCGCTTTGCATCTACTGAAACGCAAAATGGCGGCACTGCTGCTGATGGCGATGGTGATGGAGGCTGCTGACTTCATCCACCCATTGTCGCAAGACTTCCGTATTTTTTTCCGCCAATGACCGGTATATAAGACGGGGGTCGACTTTTCATCATGGTTTTTTGAAAAAAAGTTCGACCTATATTCCGGTTTTTACGGTAATTCGATAGAGTAGCCCTTAGTGTTCCTTTAAGGCTGTCTCAATCCTGGTATTCACACAGTCATAAAACTGCACTGCTGGGAATTAAATTACTGCTGCTGAGAGGGGGTTTGTCCACAAATAAAAAAGGGGATGGAATTCTCGCTGGACAACACAAAACGGCGAGCAGAATGGCGGGCAGTGCAGAAGACGGCCAGTCCAACCGAAGCGATCTCGAGCAGTGCTTCGTCTTTCATCAGCGCTTCATCAGTGATCTGCTAAGGCAGCACCAGGCGCAGCCATCATGGTTCACTACAATTTCCCGGGAACGAAGAGGAATAGCGAGGGCAAGAGAACCGGGTCATAGTATGTCTTCAGGCAGATGACGTAGACAGTTTCTCGGCTGCGATGGCGCAAGTCCGAATAGGGGTTGAGCAGCTCCACGATGTAATTGACAGGCAGCGCTTGCTGGACAACGCGTAAGGGTCGTGGTATTCTATGCTAAATTTTGAAGACAATCCCGGCATTAAATTTATCACCAATGCTTTAAGTGCAGACAGCCAAAACATTTGCAAACATATGGCCAATATAGGTGCCTTTCTGCCCTGGGTAATACTGTGGCTTCAACAAACTGATAACACTGGACAATCTATAAAAATGCACGATTCCACATGTAGTGTTGATAGCCACAATGCAACACAATGGGACCAAGTATTTTTGGTTAAGTAAACCTGTTTTAATATGGTAACTTTAATGCTTATCCGAATGATTGGTGGTACGCTTGCAGAATATATTTTCATAGGTTCTATTGCTTAGTATGGGTCTTTCCCCATAGCCTCTAGCAGTGCGCACCTGGTAGAGTATCTGTGGCCGGAAGGCCTTGTCTCCTGGTGGCTTCAGGTGAACCAGGTCAAGGTCAACGCCCGACTGTGCGAGGTCTTTGGCCTTGACGACCGCCTTGTCGTCGAGGTCAGCCGAGCCTTTGTGAGGGTCATCCTGGTTGGTCAACACCAGCACCCGCCGCTGCCCCGCACGACTGCAAAACAGTTACAACCTGTGCATTCTTGAATGTACTGCTGTTTGTGAAATGAGAGAAAGCATGCCTAGAAAAAAAAAAAGCACTACTACTTTTTCTTATCATTAGGTGTGTGCGTGAATTCTGAAAATTTTGAATACGAATATGAAGAAAAAAATTCCTTCGGATATCAGATGGAATACTGAAACTATAAGTTAGCAAATGTTGTTCACATTATTTTTTTCAAAATAGTGCATGGTCTTTCCAACCAAAATCAAACCTAGGCTGACTCAGCTCCAAATGAGCCTCTAGTGTAAAAAGAAGAAAAATTAACATGAAAAAAAATGCTATCAGAAACATACAAACTGACACACGCACGTCTAATGTCTCCCATACATAACAAACATCAGCTTTAAAAGCTTCAGTTAATGTTAAAAGCATTAAGGTATAATGAACACCCCTTGATGTGTACTAAAATCTCATTACTTTAGCACCTGCAAGTGACCACCATTCATTCACAACTACTTGAATTAATTTCATTCCAGCATGCAAAATGCTGGATCCTTGTTCATCCTGCTTATGCTTGCTTTGCAGTGCACGTACAGTAAAATTCTGATGTAGCTTGAGAGACTCAGCTGTTCATGGCAGTTTTAGGTAACCTGAATGCAAAGCCACTCACGACTTGGAGAACATGAGAGCACAGGTCCACAGGACATCGGCCATGCAGACACTGCCATGTCCGTACTCTTGCTTGAATTTTTTTGGCCCACCTAGGGAGGAAGATAATAAGTGACCGGCCCACTTAAAATCCCTTTGCAACCATCAGATATTGAAGGGATGTGCAGTTCAATCCTACTCTGTGAAGCCGTGTGGGCTCTATGATCCCCATGTTGCATTAGGCAACACTCTATGCATTTTTCCCGTGCAATCTGCCATTGCATTTTATTTAGCCTGCTTTTTTTGTATGCACAGAGATCCACCATTAAAATTGAGACACAACTTGAAATGGAAACGTGTTACAATCAAATCTCTGCATGCACACATATTGTGCTCGCGGGAAAGTGCAAGAGTAAGGTGCAACAAAAGAAGAGCTGGATTAGCTACTGAAGCCGAAGATGAATAATCATTCTTGGTTGTTTTCAAGCAGATGTCGCTGAAATTGAGCATGACTTTTAGATGTGGTTGGGTACATACGTTTAGAGAAAAAAAATGCGCAACACCAACGCTGATTTGAAGTTATGTGGTGGTAGCGCAGAACAAAACTGCCCTGCCTTCATTTCGCAATTTAAGATTATACATCAAACGACCTGAGCAAACCAACAACCTGCTAAGGTAAATTGTATAAAGGAATGTTATGATGGAAGCTGCCTTTCAAGCATTTAGAAAATATAGCCACTCCTAAGCTTCTCAGTCTTCTAGAAATCGATGTTGACTTTTCTGCACACTCCCATCAATAGGGCTCTTCATGGAATATGTGCATACCTAAATAAAAAAAAAACTGAAAAATATATAAGAAAAATGTTACCAAAATTTTTTTCAAGGCACAAAATGTTTTGCATTATCGCACTGAAGAATACCCAGTTTATTGACAAAGAAAATGGGCAAACAATCGCAGAACACTGGCCATCTAATTAGACTACTAAGCACAATTTTTGTGAAATATAGCACCACTACTAACAGCAATACAAAAATATTTTCTTAAGACTAGCTCTAGCCATCTAACTAGACTACTAAGCACAATTTTTGTGAAATATAGCACCAATACTAACAGCAATACAAAAATATTTTCTTAAGACTAGCTCTTCTAATTTCTTTTACGTGTGCAATGTGGTAATTAGCAACTACCTATACCTGCCCTAACCATGGTATTAGGCTTAACTTTTAGTCAAACTGCCAGCACGCCTTTTCACATAAACACGGCATTGCCTCCCGCCATCTTGCTATGCAAAGAGACACTCAAAATAATGACAGGAGAGAAACTGCTCAGTTCTTTGCACCTGAAATCAATTTCTCCAGCTTGAGGACAGCTTCCGCTCCAGGACTTTCAAGTTCTTGCAGAACAAACACATTCTTGAAGCGATTTGGATTGCTGTCCTTGTCCTGTTAACACCAAAGAAGAAGAGAAAAGTCACAGCCGCTTACCCTCAGGGCGCGATGAGTGTTCAGTGCTAGGTGAAATGATTAGCACAGTGATGACGCCATGCATGCCTGCCACTGAACTGTCACTACACAAACAGTCGCAGTGGCGTATGAATGAATGATTGGGTGGATTCGAGGCTGACAGGAAGCGTATTCTGCATCACGGTCCAGAATACGAGCTCCGGTTCAAATTTGGTTGCCCAAGAAGGCCTTCACCAAAGGCAGAAAGGCTGTGCCCTGAGCCGGAAGCTTTGTAACCATGCATATAACTGCTTATCTTTTTGCTGCAGAATGGGGCATGCAGACGGACGACACCAACAATGACAACAATGAAACAACGAGGGAACTAGGCTAATACCGTTATTGCTGTAATAAATAGAATTGAAATGAACCTTATGTGACCAACATAAGCAACTGTCAAAACCATACGAAGTACTATAACTAAAGTAGATAACAACCAAGAGGTGCACTAGTAAATATACCCGACGTAAAACTATTACATATCAGTCAACCAACACCAAACAAGAAAATACAAGAATAATAATAGTAATCCTCATGTGACTATGATCTGTTTCTCTTTGCTGCCGGTGCATAGCTCTCCAACGATCTTTTTTCTGTTCATGCTGATAGCATGCAAATGTGCACCAAGTACTTCTGTTGCATTTATTTTCTGCAGCTGAGACCTGCTACCTACAGAAAAATGTATGAAACAGCCATCACAAGTAGCATATGAAAGGCATATGCTTACTGGTTCATTAAATCATCTGTTATCCGATGGCAGTGTACTCACAGTGAAGTAAGACTCAATTTAAGATTGAAAAATTTGTCAAAAGCAAATGAGCAAACTTTGTGAGTTGCATACAATGTTGACAGTGATGAACTCTGAAATATGAATTGCAGGCAGCTTTTTCCATTGTCTTTTGCAGCGTTGTAGGCGTTACCGAAAAAAAGTAACTAAATACATTACTCGTTACGTTAACAAAAAAGAAACGCGTTACCGCCCTATGTTACCTATAAAATAGGTAACACGTTATCGTTACCATTACCAAAAAAAAAGTACCGCATGTTACTTTGCCGTTACTTCATGGATATAAATTTTAAGTTTCCGTCACTTTAAGAACTTACGATAACAACTTTACAAAGCTCAAATTTCACATAAAGCATCTAGCCCAAACAACGATTTTACACGATATCCTGATTTAACGAGAATAGTTTGCACAAATGTGCAGGAGCTTAGCAATGTTATAGTGGCGTAAAGTTGCCTGTAGAGTTACATGTGTTGGATTCTAACTCTGTTGCACATGGTGAAGCCATCTTCTGAATGTGGCATTAAACACAAAATGACACTCCATCATCAATTCTAACTTCACAAAGAAAACATTGCTGAACTCTCAACAAATTTAGAGTAATTATGAAAAATGTGATGTTCCAAGATGCTTGGCATGCTTCCACTCTGTAGAGTTGTGTGTGTGAGTGGTTTGGGAAGCGGAGGTAGGTGAAGGCAAGTGTGTGAGTGCGTGTTCGTGCAGGTGTTTCGTGCTTATGGCTATTGTCTTTTTTTTAAGTTGTTTGCGTTGTCAAGGGCAGCTGTTTTCTGGCATGCATGCGAGCCGCAACAAGGGTTGTCGGGAGCAGCTGTACATTTTGTTTATTTACATCACTTTAGGTGCTCTGTGCTTTTTTTTTTTCTAAAAAAGGGGGCGGAGTGGGTCATAACTGGAATAAAAAGTAACTAGTAACGTGACACCTCAGGTTACCGATAAATGTTACTGTAAGTACGTTACCCGTTACAGTTCCGAATTGGTAATGAGTACGTTACTAAGTTACCGAAAAAAGTAACGCGTTACCGACAACACTGGTCTTTTGTATTGTGAATACTGTTTGCCAAACAAACTCCCGTTCCTGTGGGCCTATTTTTACACTTTTCCATTCTCTTATGCATGTTATGAACTATTGGTAGAAAGAAATACGGTTGTCACATTAAGTAGAGCCAGAGGGCACCATAGTACTCCTGCAAAGACAAGTGCTCTGTGCAAGAGGAGCACTAATACAATGATACTGGCAGATACTCACTGTGCCAAAAAGTATTATGCCGACCAGGTCTTTTGGACTGCTTGTGATCTTGTTCAACATTGCGCTCTTCGCAGCCTGGCACAAAACAAAATTACACAATTCAAACAATACTAAAACAGCAAACCACAGCACAATGTAAGCAAAAACGAACATTAATTTCCATTCAAGTTCCTCACAATATTATGCAAATATGCATAACTGCTAGTAGGTTAAAAAGAATGCAACGCTGAGCACAGATTCCAGTAACCCACAAATAAAAAATTCCAGTCAGCTCACAGGTGGACTTCTAAGTAGCATTCAAGCCATCTTCATGCTTAGAAACGGATGCCCATGAAAATGTGCTGTCAGAGATTTAACAACTGCACATTTCTTCTCTTCTCTCGAATACTTGCCACATTAAACTTTAAGTGAACCATTGCAAAATTATCCATCTTGCAACAACAGCCATGAAGTGTCGTCAAATTTACACTGGAACAATATGTTAGAACTGGAGGCAGCTTAAAGCGAGGTCCTAGTTTAGAGACTGCATTTTGTTAATATACGTGATGTTAATACTCATGAAATCCATAACATTAAACTATTTTGGTAGTAGGTATGGGTTCAAAGCCCAAAATTAGCATGAATGTTAGCACCATCAGCCAAGTAGGCTCCAATGAAGGAAAAATGGCCCTTTTATCCACGAACAACCTCAAATTATCCATCTAGCACCTGCTGCAGTCACATAATCCCTGGAAACTTCCAAAGCTTGTCACTCAATGTGGCTTTGTGCTGCTGTCAACTACATTTTCCTGCCGTTGGAATCCACTGTCTAACTCTGATAAACAATAAGTTGTCAGCTCTGGGTATTACTTGCCTTGCCAGATTCACTCACTCTTTTTAATTTCATCTACAATAACACTGACTCATGTTTGTTGTCCAGCCTGTACTGATCTATGTCTGGACCTAAGCATTACACCAAGAATTTTCTTTTCCACCCCTTGCTGTGCTGTCCTTTGCCCGATTTCTAGTCTTTCGTAAGCCTCGAAGTTTCAGCCACATAAATGGAACTGGAAGAACACGCACCTTACATACTTTCCTTTTAAAGGATATTGATAAGCTGCTGTTCATAACTTTGAAGCAACTGCCGAATGCGCTCCACTCTGTTCTTACTCTCCTGATCCAAATCTGGTGCTACTATTTGGTCTAGCAAGATGTTCACATCCTAGCTACTACCAGTACTTTACTGCCTACCATAAACAGTTACTTTTACCCTCAACCAGGGACTCCGGAACTTTTTTTCAAGTGGGGGGGTCAGATCTTCGTGTTTTTTTAGTTGTTTATTTAGTTATTGCATGTTTTATTTAAATGTTTATTCAATTTAATTTACTTTTGTTTACACTTTCATACTTTGCTTTTCAAAAGCGCATTTGTAATGGCCATAAAACTTGAATTGAAATCTCTCTTATATACCTCTTTATATATATATAATGATGTAGACATCAGGATTGTGATTGAATGCCATAAAAAAAGTTTGTTCATGCTGTTTCAGTGCTAGTAATCATGCTCATGAGCAAAGCTCAGTCAACTAAGCTTTTGTTGTTACATAGTTGATTTGGGTTACTGAAATTAAACATTTTAATGCTGGCTATGAAGCCAGCGAGCTCAGACCCACTGTGCTTTACATTAATAACGTCCTAAAATTCAAGCGTTTGTCAGGAATCTGATTTGACTGCAACAAGTTGGAGACTTGGGGGGGGGGGGGGGGGTGCTGCCCCCTCTGGAGAAATGTTGGGGTGGGCAACTGCCCCCCTTGCCGCCCCGTTCCGGAGTCCGTGACTCAACTACCGATCATTACTTCTGTGTTCTTTGCAGTTATTTTTAAGCTTGCCGTTGCACTTAACTAGTGCAAGTCCTTAATTACTGGACATGCGATTGTATTGTACCTTGTTGCTAAGGGGGGGGTCCACATTGTTAGCACATCAGAGACCCCACAGGTATTCTCCATTATTCTCTGCATGTAACTGTTACCAACATACAGTCTGCACACTTCCTGTAGATATGCAAAGAAAAAAAAAACGAAGAAATTACATCTGCTTTCCAACAACCCTTTTTGATTTGCGTTTTTGTAGTGCTTCTAGCAAACAACTAGAATGAACGATTCTTACAAATGTCTGGCATATTTGTGAATGATAATATGCTCAATCTATATCCTTGGCACAAAAAACAATAAATAGAGGTCCCTGGGAGAGACCTCTGCACTGCAATGGTCTCAGTTCAGCTGATGATTATTATTTATGTACTATCTGTTCATAGCGATCAAAGTTGTCTACCATACTGCATACCTGGTAGCACCTCTGCAGGCTGCAAAACTTAGCAATCTATGTAACGACGAGGCAACAGAGGAGCTGTACAATAAACGAAAGGTAACCTTAACAGGTAACAAAGTACAAAAACTCTGCGAGCCCACAGAGCCATGTAGACGCAGTACTGTGTCAAATGGCCAAGACGTTTATTGCAGTATAGCCTCCCCGAGTTCAAGGAGAGAGAGAGAGAGAGGGGGGGGGGGGGGGGGTTAAAGTCTTCAAAATGAAAGGGAAAAAAGTTTGAACATTCAATTAATGACTACTCTATAATTATGTGTAACAAGCACAACTTTTCATTTTCCAACTAGTTTTCCTCCTGGCTTATAATATCCAAACGTCAATTTTCAACACTGGTAGAGAATAATGAAAAAATTTGTCTTTTTGCACAGACCGGTAATTTCCTTTCATATTGGAGGGATGTGTACAACATAAAATATGTTGAAGGTGTAAGGAAGCAACAATGCAAGACTGGTATCTGTTTTTCTGCTTTAGCTTTCACTCAATAAAACAGATTTCAATAGTGGTCGTAAAAACTGGTAAAATAAGATGTTTCAGTAACAAAAGTGTTTGGTTATGTATTCACACAGCTGCTATTAAACAATAAACACCGAATTTTTACACATACTGTAATACTTTTTTTCTTTTTCCGATCGGTACATGTCTCAAAATTGAACTAAAGTGGTGAAGGTGTAATCATGTTGCGAAAGCACTGAACCACCAGCATGTTTCACGCAACGTGTATTAAGTGCACAACACACGATTGTCACAAGGGTAATTTGTTTCAACAGCACTCGTTCTGCGTTAATACACAAGAGAGAATGCTGAAAACAGAACCTAGCTATTCCCACCTGAAGGCATTGCATGAAGGCAGTGCTGCCGTCTGTGTCTTCAAACATGCTTTCAGTTGCATCGATAAGGAACAAAATGCCATCTACAGCCTGTCCATAGTCCTGTCAGAAAAGAAAGTTTTTTTTTTATTATTAGAAGCAAGGAAATGCAGAGAACAGTTGCACAGGGTCTCAACCCAGTTTGTGACCCCGGTACTCTCGTCTGTACTGTTATTGTCGGTAGTATCATGCATTACATGTAACATTAATAAGCTGAAACATTAATAAATAAGGACAGTACCACGGTACTGCTCTCATCTTCACTCTCTTCATCTTCCTGGCGCATCCACGGCTGATCCATGTCGGCTTAAGTCCTGTAAATACAAGCACTAGTGTCAATACGAAGAGGTTTTAACGCGTCAAAACACTGTGAATCACGGACCACGTCGTGGCCTACAGACTCAAGAATAATTCGACACGGGGATACTTAGCGATACAAAGTACCATGGACGAACTGCGGCAGGCGGTGGCATGCAATAACAAAATTCAATGCAAGTTTCGGAAAACAACAAGCGTGCTGGCGCGAACAAGGTAGCATGGGCTACGCGAGAAGTCGACGCGCGAAGCCGAAAAACCAACGACGCTCAAAATTGCAATTCACAACACCGCTTAACGGCTATACAAATATTCCGCTCACCCGATTCACTGCAACTAAGCAGCGATGCCAACGTTTCGCAGGTTTGCTCAGAAGGACATCTTTCAAAAGCTCAACAGCGTCACAACAAAAACACTCGGCACGTTCTACGCGCCGATTCAGTATTTCGATTTACCGATCCTCCTTACGAAAGGCAGCCACGAAGGATCGTGATCGGCCCTAATGTGTTGTTACAACCAATAAAACCAAACATTGGCTAAACTAGCAACAAAAGTTAACCGCCAACTGAACACAGCCGCGGCACCTTTTCATGCTTTTCATTTTCACGCGTCCGTTTTGACCACGTGATTAGATCTGCTTGGCCTGCGTTTATCCATTTTTAGAAAGGTTAAATAAAACTACTTTCTCGTTTTACCTCAACAAAAACAGGCTGTTTTACAAGCTGGAAAGAAAATATTTTCGTAGCGTGTGAAATTCTTCCACCACTTCTCTAAGCAAAGCTGCTTCCCTGCTTTCCTGTTTTGGCAGAATCGGGACGCAAAGCTGTTGGCAACACGATAATGTTTATGCTTTGAGTGTTGCGTGTGTTTTGTTGTAGTAGTAAAACGCTGTTAAGTTTACTCCCACCCAATTGCGTAGAAGATTAACATCTTTACGCCGTTTTGCCGGATGCCAAAGAGCGGAACGCAGGTTCTTTTACGCGCTCGGAATTGGAGTAGTCGCCTATCCGAGCGTCCCTGTGAATGCTGCCTTAATGCGTTTATATAAATGGATATCCTCCCTACTTTTCGCCAATTGCTTGCAGTTGTGGTTCTTTTTGGTGCAGTACACGGGTCCTCCGAGTATGAAGGTAAATGCTTGATCGCTGGCCCTACATGTTGCCTGACTTATCTCCGCTTCGTCGATAATAAGTATTCGTTTCGTTCCAGATAAAGAGCCTGTCATAACCGTCCCGTCTGGCAAAGTAACGCGGCGAGTCGAGGATGACCTCAACCTCACCTGTAGAGTCGCTTCTAAAGAAAGGTAAGCGCATCGTAATACTCGTCGCCAAACCTCCGGTTTGCCGTCCCAGTGTCGAGTCGCTGATTTCAGCCCAAACTCGCAATGGCTAGCGGACGTTGAAGACTGCTGTGTGGTTCGGTTCCTAGGTACCGCATAACATGGGTGATCCCTCAAGACAAGGTGCGCCAAGCGCACCGAATCAAGATCGAGGAGGTACACTTCAACGAAAGGACGGTGACCATCTATCACCTGGAAGAGCCCGATTCCGGCTGGTACACATGTGTTGCCCGTCACCACGATCCCTCCGTCAACCGAGTGTTCAACAGAACAGTCCACGTGTTGGTTTCAGCTTACAGTGAGTGTTGTGTTCGTATTCTATGCGGCTCTTTTGGAAACTGTGAATATCGGCTTGTGTTATTGTCGCTTGTTTGAAGGTTTTGTTCCAGCAAAGCAAAGTGTACTCTAATACAAACTCTTCACGAAGAAAGAAGTAGGCAGGCAGGATGTGGGCAGGATGCACGCAGGCCGGCTGTCGGTGAAGAACAAATTTTATTGCAGATAGGAACTGGGAATATAAAGAAACAGGAGGGCAACGTAATAGGTCACGATACTAGGTTGCTGGCAAAACGACGTCTGAGTGACCCTACGCTGCTGCTACTGCCACCACGATCCCTGTGTCAACCAAGTGTTCAACAGAGCAGTACACGTGTCACTTTCAGCTTACATTGAATGTTGTGTTCATATTGTACGTACATGGCTCTTTTGGTAACTGTGACTATCGGCTTGTGTTGTCGCTTGTTTGAAGGTTTTGTTCCAGCAAAGTAAAGTGTACTTTTATACAGACTCCTCATGAAGAAAGGAGTTAGCTGATAGTTTCACTCTGGCGATACCGCTGTTTGGATTGTTTTTCTGCCAAAATATCTGATTGTTGCTGTCGTTACTTTCTCCTGCAGCCTTGTCTGGCAGGCGGCCACCATGTTACAACCAGTCCTTCGTGTGTGGAAATGGCCACTGCATCCCAAAGCGGTTTGCGTGTGATGGTCGTGTCGACTGCCTTGATAGTTCTGACGAGGCACCAGAACACTGTGGTAGGTTCCTCCCAAAAATTTTTTTATGATTTAAAACAAGTAAGGGACTTGCCGCTATGGTTAAACTAAGAATTAAGTCTTTCACGTACAAGCTTGCAAGTTCACTTTCTGTGCATGCGTGTTAGTATTACCAAACTGCAAGACGACATCATACTGAACCTTTGACAAAGTAGGAAACAGTAGGTAGCTCAGACTAGCTTTGAGCTCTTCACTGGAATGCCACTATCAGTTTTAAATTTGTGCTTTTGTGGCTAGAAATACAATTCTCTTAGCTCACATGTGGAGAGTAATATGGTTTTTATTCTCTGAAAACGATTCTGGAATTCTGTTTCACCCAGGCTATTTTTTTTAGTTTAGGTTAGTCTTGTAGGTCATTGACCTTTCTGAGGTCATGAGATCCATTATCAAGGAAAAGGAAACTAAATAGAAATGTATTTTTTACAGTTATTTGTATCTCACAGCTCGTTCTGCATATGCTCATCATTTTTTATTATATTATTTCTTGACATACTAATTATTTGGCATCAGTTAAAAAGAAGCTATCTCGACCCCAGTACGGTTATAAACTTCATTTGCTGACTTCATTTAAGTGTTTGTTGAACAGCAAACAAACAGTGTGTTATGAACGCATAGGCTTTGCCAGTTTCATGGTTCAGGGTTGGTGGTGGTGGTGGCTCAATGTGTATTAGCATTCGAGAAGGTTAGAGTACATTAGTCACATTGTGAAATGACAAATAACTTCATTCTGTGCTTCTTGGAAGGCTTACGATACTCCAGAAGTATGTGACATCATATGGCTTTGTGAAGCCATCCCGTACCATATCTGTGGTGGCGTCCTCTCTTTAACATTTTCACATGTGTTGTACAGGTGGCTTGTAAAATTTGTTGCATTTTTCTGGTTTATTTGCATAGTCTTTCGCGAGCATACATGACCGGAGAACCAGCTTGTTTAGCTGCGTTGCATTGGGCGTAGCAGCATCTGGAATCAAGTTTTGCACCGAAAAACGGCACCTGTTTTGAGAGTACTACTAACCAACCATTACCTGAAAAACTAACTGTCAGTCATTTGAATATAAGGCAACAGGGATCTGCTTGAAAAATTGATGCTTATAATATGACTAGAGTGCCCCTTTAAGTATGTATGTTCCCTTCAAGTCTGCCTTGTTGTATTCCCTTCACCTCCTTGTTTGCAAATGTGCAGTTAGCTTTGCGATAATGAACAGCCAACTCTCCGAACAACGCTCACATTAAGGGCTTCAGAAGACTAAGGCATGTGATGACTCTTGACTGTCAAATTGTTAATGTGGGTCACTATTTCCAGGGCCTGATCCTTGTGAGGACAAGGTGCTCTGTGAAGATCGTCGCTGTCTTCCCCGCTCGCTGTGCTGTGACCCGGCAATGCAGCCAGACTGTAGGGTTACCTACGTGCTTCCTTGCTGCAAGAAGTACTTGGCCAGCATAGGTGAGGTTCCTTGTAAAGGGCAGAGTGCTCAATTAGATTGATTGATTGATCACAAATGGGCTTTACCAAAGAACATGGGAGATTAATTGAAGCTTTCACGTGTCAGTGATTTGTCGAAAGGAGGGGGACAGCCAGACATCCTTTTCCTATGCATTTCACACCTGAAAAGCCGAGCATCAGGATGGGGAAAACCTTGCATCCGTATAAAATCGGCGGGTGCCCGGTGGTGCTGTGGATCGAACACTGCAGCTCCCGCATGCGAGGCGGATGCTCAAACCACTGGGCCACCACTGCTGTAAAGGCTGGCCTATGAGCCCAGCACCCACAAGTAAAACTGTACGTTCGGCCTACCGCCTGCAAAAATTAAAAATGTAGCTCTGACATGGGCCCAGCACCTCCTGATTATGAGGTGGATACGCTAACCACCTGACAGCTGTGATGCCATGGTAGAACATCCACTCTAATTTGTTTCCATTTCTTCACAAGCCAGCTAACCCTGGCTCACTGACATTACAAACTCGTAACCATCGTGTAATTTTTTTTTTTCTGTTGCAAATGAGGCGTGCCACCTCACATGGTGGTGTATGTCTTGGTCGGTTTGTCCATTTCCACCTGTCATCCTCCATATCACGAATGGTGTTGTGGTGCTTCTTTGCCTCCCTAATGGTGAACTCCTCTGCGACAGAGCCGAGAACACTCGCCCCGAATCAGAAACACTTATGCTCCTGCTGGAGAAAGTTCAAGTGGGAGGGTTGGGGGGATAGAGCACTTGAATCTGGCCAAGAACACTCATGCCAACTCAGGGTTTTGAATCGGGGTTTGAACCACTTATACTTCTCATGGAGCAAGCTCGGGAAGGGGTGGGGGGTGTTCGTGAGCTGCTGATGGCTATAAAATATAGTAAATTGTTGATATGTTCCCGATTCATACACTCGAAATTACGGGCATTAAAAATGTCCCATTGTGTTACACTATACCTCTCCTGGTTAATATGTTCCTGGGTAACACGACTTTCTATTTACTATGTTATAAATTGACAAATTCAGGTCGTAGAATACGTTCAGTGACGAACTAAACATATGGAAACATGCAAATAGGCCGAACGTGAGGGTATGCAACATTAAGAGCAGGAATTTAGTGGCAGTCACCCGCCATGTTGGCTTCTCTGCTGTACCTAGGTGCAAAGGGGCGAAGCACCAAAAAAATTGCTCACTAACATTCGAGAGAATCATTTTTGCGTGGGCGCGACATGAAGAGGAGAAACACTGGGTTATTTTGTGATGCCTAAGGGCAAATGGCAAAGCATTTGAGAAATGCAGCTATGCGCTTACATACGAGCAGGCCGGGTCTGGGGAATGCAGTATGAAACGCCAACTCTATGACAATCACTTGCTGAGGTGGCTTCCCCACAGTGCTTTGGTGCAAGGCACAAAGCACCTGACAGGGAAGCGACTTTGGCTACTTTTGCCAAAATTCGTCAACTTTGTCAAGTTCCTTCCACGCTCAAGACAGCGCAAATGTAGACTGAATTCTGCGAGCACTTGTTAAGCTGCTCAGACCTTGTGCCAAGAAACGTTGATCGGCATTTTTATGAATTGAAATTGTCAGTAAATGCCTCTGCACCTTGTTCAGCAGTTACATTATTTAAAATTAGGTCCCCTGGATACAGATGTGGGAGCCTTGTAGGGCTGCTTCTAAATTGGGGGCTTCTAAACAAGGCTCCAGCTCAGCAAAATCGGACAGCCTTCATTTTGGAATGGTGTTGCAGTGTCCACTGAGGGGAAAATGGCCCTGGAAGAAGTTTTGAGGATGAAGGTAGTTTATTGAAGGGAGGGTAATATTTAATCGCTAGGGTCGGATATTCGATCTAATAGCGAAGTATTCAATATTCGATTCGGTCCGAATATTTGGCATTCAATATTCCATTCAATCGACATATTTGGTATTTGAAAATCTCGAAGTGTACTTCTTGAGGGAATAACATTCGTGAAACACTTGCTTTGTGCGGTTTCGGTTCAATATACCTCCTTTGGGATGGCATCGCAGCGCGCAAAGCCGAAGCTCCGATTCTATGGACACTTCCTAGGTGTACGCACGGCGTGTTTGCGCACCTGCACGTATGCTGGGGCCAGTCTATGCAGGTGCGTGGCGTCCAGGTCTGTACTTTCCAGATGTCTACAGCTGCGCTTGTGTGGGACGAGTCTGGGCTGACTGCAGCTTTTGCAGCTGCTCTTCTGTGTGTGAAATTCGCTAATCATGCACAACAGCACGAGGACAAAGTGGTTCTAGCTAGCACGAGACACATGGAGATGGATGCCCCGTTCTGACGGCTCACGCGGGGTGGCACGCAGTGCATACGCCTAGCAGGTGTCCATGGAATTACCGCTTAAAAGCAGCAGCTGCGTAATGATGCAATTAATAGTAGCAGTTGTAGGTCCCACAGATAAATCTCACATCCCAGTAATACGTCAGCACCGCATGGAGGTTGACTCTTGCAGTTTCCAACGACAGTTTTTGCAGAAAGTGGACATCGCTTCAGTGAGCTTACAATGCTTCAGTGCGATCTCTCTTTTTTGTTTTTATGTAACGACACTGCGTGCTAGAAAAATGCAAGATTTTGAAAATGCTTATTGTGCCGTTCAAACTTCTTTGTGTGTCAGAAGTATTTGAAATTCTCGCTTCGAAATTATTCGGAGAAAATTACGGTTCGCTTCGAATTCAGTTCAAACCAAAAAAAAAACTCTATTTGCATGCCTCTTTTAATTAACCCCTAGCTGTCGTTGAGCAGAACACTTGACAAAAAAAATCTTTACAAAAATGGTGCTTCCGTGGTGCCATCCGTCCTCACGTTAGTTTCCCTGTTTGGACGAGCGCAGTTTCAGTAGTGAGTTTACTGCATCACATGCACAAACTATGTTTGCTGTGAACACACGTTCGCCAGCTTTCACAGAGTGTGCCGCTGGAATTCGCTTTGTTGGCTTTTCTTTACACCATGCGGCGCTTGCAGCCAACACTACAACTGCACTGGTGGGTGTGCTCACGGGTGCCCCGCACCAGCGGCTGGGTGCCAGCGTCGAATACCTGCAGTCATCTGTATACACGGTGGTGAGCTGCGCGGTGGTCTTCATCCTGGTTGCCACGGTCATGGTGGCCGCCATCTGTCGCATACACATGCGACGCTCCGTTATGGCGAGCCCATTCCCTTTCGTCAGCGGCCGCACTGACCATCGCTGTCTGCCGTGGTGCCGCCCAATGCATCACCCCGTCACAGCAGCAGGGGTGAGTCGCCTGCACTTTTAAAGTGTTGCGTCACAAGTAACGCCATTGTGGCCATATTTTAGTGTGGCGTCTGTTTTTTCTGGGGGAACCCTCGGCTATGATTTGCTTGAAGAGTTTCAGATTGCATTATATTCATAATATTTCTTCTAAAATTCTCCTCAGGTCTGAAACCACCCCCTCGTGTTATATTCATGCAAATAAGGTAGATTAGTCATTTCCCAATCTTTCTGTCATTCCTGCTGATGTCCGTAGCATCACTAGTATAAAAGCGAGAGAATTGTCATCGTTTATCATTCATTCACCTTTAAAGGCCCCTAAGTTGAGGTTTTACATGGGGAGAGGATTGATAACACTTTTCAGTGGTCAATATATATAGATGCTAACATACAGTTCCTTGAAAGGTGCTTAAATGCAAGATTTTTCTGTGGAATCATGTAATTGCGGGAAACTAGGAGCCTTAAAAATGGCTTAAAATGACCTGCTGCTATGCGATGTCATTGCATATTGAAGATCCCCAGGTGCTTGAATTTTTTCTGGAGGCCGCCATTATGGCTCCTCTTTCTCTTTTCCTTCTTTCAATCCTCCCCTTCATCCCTTCCCATGGTTTTTGGTGTCCATGAGAATTGAGACCATTACCGTGCTCTTCCCTTTCCTCAAACAAACAAAAACAACTTGCTGCTGCATCAGCTATGTTCTTTGCATGAAGGCGTTTTCTTAGTCAAGTTAAAGGAAGGGGCAACAGGGGTCAGTGCTCCTTCCATTAAACTTGACTTACATCCAGTATTTGCTGGGCTCTATCCACTTTCCTTGATGGGAAATTCCTCAGGTTTTCTCAGAATTTCACATCTTACCCTAAATAGAGCTGATCAGCAAGGTATGCTCTCTTCCAAGCTTTCCCACTTTGAAGCATATCTGCATTGGTCTGTCGGTCTGTATGCTAAATAACCAGACATTTGCATTTTCTTTCCCCTCCTCCTGCCTGAGGACAGGTGGGCTTTGGTGAAGGGGGCCCTGCGTCGTGTGCTCATCTGGCGGGAGCTGACCTGCGGACGGTGACGTGCGCCCACGGCAGCTACGTGGTGGCCACGTACAGCAGCAGCGGCACTCCGGGTGGCCGGCCCAAGCTGCACTTCCTCCAGCAGCTTCCCAAGCCGCCCGAGTACTCGCCGCTCGCCCAAGGCCCGCCACCACCCTACCAGAGCACTGAGCAGCTCGCCACCAACAGCAAGGAGCAGCACTCGGGCTCTGTCTCATCATTTACGGGGAACACAGCCGCAGCAGCGGCACGTGGTCCTACTGCCGCTGCCACCCACCCATCGTGGCCATGCCAGCTGTGGCCACGGGATGAATCGCCACCACCACGCTTCTCTTCGATACAGGACTTGAGCGAGTGCGAAGCCCAATGCCTCTTGCCAGCCTTTGACGAGGCGACTGGGATTGCTGGCAACCACTGCTCTGCGGAGGAAGTGGCTATCTGCAGCAGGCCTTTCTATGATGTGCCAGCATACACTGGTAGAGAGGTGCGAGGGGAGGCATCGAGGCCTCCCGAACGTCCTCTCGCTACTGACAGAAGTCGAAGTGACAGGTTGCCTACCGATTCTGACGGCAGCGCCGTTGGCACTGATGGTGCACTGTCTCACCACACACCAGCGTTTGCAAGAGCAGAGGATTCAGCACTTTTCGACCGTCCCATGGCTCCTGGCAACGTAAACAGCGGCAGCGTGTCTCTGGAGGCTAGCTGCGCTGAGCGAAGGGCATCTACCTGATTAAACGGTGTTTGGAAGGAGAAACGGGAATAGTAGCATGCTGCGATGCTACTTTAGTGGTGTGGCAGTTTTATCCAAGCCTTTTAAACTAAAAGAGCCCATCTTTGTTTGAAGGCATTGTTCTGCTGGTTTTTTGCAAGAAATTTTAGGCGCGCAGTAGTTAATTTGCTATGAACACCGAGCAGACTCGACAAAAGACTTTTGTCGATAGACAAGCAATGCTAGACTGATGATGCGCACGCCATGAACAGAAGCCGTGTTAAAGAGAGCTTTCTTATCGGCAGAATGCAGGCACTTGAGTCTGTGGGAGGCCTAAAGGCGCCTAAAAGCTGATCTACTGCCGCGAGCATTAGCATTGTTGCACGCTTTTAGCTGTCTTTGATATTTTCAACTGTGCAAGGCACAGCTTGCTCAAGACAGCAGCCTGCAATTTGAGTGTGGATGTAGAAATACGCCTTCTTCTAGATTCAGAATAAGTACCATATGGTGCTGTTTTGTGTTCACAGACTTATGTTCAATATTTTGGCATTGCGTGGCAGCAAAGAGTTGCTTTGCTGGATACATGTGCCCTGCATTTGTGTATGGTAACTGCAGGCAGTGAACATTCAAAAGCAATCTTTGTTTTTCTTTGCGCAGTCCAGCTAAATGGCTTTGACAAATGGCTTGAAGCGTGCTTCTATGAAGGAGCTGGTGCTGATGCATATAACAGACACGATAAGTGTAGGCTATAGGCGTGTTAGACTTTTTACTGATTGTTTGTTCCCATCAGGTATTGCTGTCATGGTGGAGCACATAATCACATAATATTTTTGTGACTAGTGGAGAAATTTGGTGGAAAAGAGAGTTTAGCATTATTATTATTATTTCCTGGGTTGCACTTTTAGTATTTTAACTATACCTCCCTTCTTCACTGGGTTGCTACTTTAAAGGCCCACATTTTCAGTATTCAAGACAGCAAGAATTGTGTGAGAGCCAAAGGCTCTGTGAAAGATGTATTCAAGGTGTGACCTGAGAAAAGTGAAGAGCAGGGCAGTTTTCAGTTTTGCAACTTTCCATTATTTTATTTTATTGTGCACAGCATCATGATTCTTAATTTTCATTTCATAGCTTTGTGTGGAGTTGCTGTGTAGATTTGTTTCCTGCTTATTTCTATATAATAGTAATTGTGCCATTATGGACATTCCAGAAGTCTCTGGTGTAGAATTCAGGTGAATATACTTTTTGTTAACAGCTGTGTGTATGATTGCAATGCTGTATCTACCAGTCTGTTTATGGAATTTTGAGTTTTGTACTTTGAGTAGTGTGACATACTGATCCATGTGCTGGTTAATACTTAGTTATTGTTTTTATCTTGTGCAATAGCCAAGCACTGCACTACTTTTCTTGTCGGGCACTGTCACTCAAGATGTGTGCGTTTGACGATGAGTCATTAAGCATTGGGGTCTCCACGGTGTTAAATTGCAGACCAGCTCCCGATGTGAACGTGCTTAATCAGCCAAAAAGCAAAAATAAGTGCTGTACTTTGAGTTTGTTAGAGGTGCATGTGAGCTAGTTGATTCCATCATGCTCTCATAATGCAAGCTTTATGCACTGGAAATGCAGAAATATGCTGTTGAAGAAATACTGGTCTTCGTGACTGAGCTTTGTTAGGCTCACTAAGCTGAGAAAGCAAGAGTTGAGTTGAGGGAGATGTGCATTGGAGCATTTTTCAGGTGGCTAGCTCAAAGCATGCTGTGTACATCTGAGTCAACACATTCAGAGCATGCTGCTACGTGGAATATATTGTATTAGTCTTCGTATTACTCCATGACAGTTTGGTCCATTGCCCGACCAAGAGAAGCTGTACACTGTGGGGAAAAACTTGCAGTGCCTAGCTGACATCGAAACATAGGCTGCAGTCTGCCTCTTCATTTAAGCGGAAAAAACTGCATTCTTGCTAGCGATTTTTTTCTCAAAAGAGTGAGCTGCCACACCAAACCTCGTGACAAAGTAACTGTGTTAGTGGAGTACTACTTGCTTTGAATGTGCTCATGTAATAAGTTGTGCTTTCTTTAACAGCTTATCACTCTGGTAGCTGATCTGAGGATGCATGGATGTGGTTCCTTGCAAATGTCTTTGAGTAGCACTAATACAAGCTTCACTGAGACTCCAGAGGCGCAGCAGCGCCTTGATGTCTTGTATGCCACTGAGTGCAAGCCGTGAGATGGCTGTGAGCACTGCATTTTATTGCTAGTTTTCATGCTGTTCGCAGTGGCAAATCACAGTTGCAGGATTTTTGTCTGCGACACGTGTCCAGCCTCGCATCAAAGTGGGCTCTTTTGTGCCGCAACATATCAGCAGCTAGCGTACAAAAATTGCTGAGAATGGCTAGTCTTCGAGGGGCACAGGGAGATGAGAGCAGGGACAGGGGAAAGGGGGAAAAGATTAGGAGTAAAGGGAATGGGCAGGGACAGATGGAGAAGAAAGCAGAATTGGCGAGAAGAAAGAATAGGGAGACGGGAAAGTGACGGCGTTGCTGAGTGTGGAGGTGTCTCTCCAGCCCACTGCTTACTCTTGCTCACACGTTTTTCACCAGTTAGCCTAAAGCAGCAATATGTTTCTCCTGGGGGGGAGAAGGGGATGCTTTGTGCCAAAATGGTTGGGAGTGCTGCTGCTTGTTTTTGTCCTCTGCCCGTCCATCACATCTGAAAGCATGCTTTGGGACAATGGCACAGAGTGCATGCGTTGCAGAACATACCCGCGCTGCACGCCACTGGTTTAGGAGGCTCTCCCTCTGAAGTGGTTCTCTTTTACAAGCTTGCGGAATAGCTGGAAAATCTGTGCTTTTGAGTTGAGCATCAAGGAACGCACGTCACGTTGCTCCTCATTGGCAATATTGTGTTGCATTAGCGGGCCTGAATAACGTGATTCATTGCTCATGTCGCTGCCTCTGTAGCACAAACATTTGTTCCGAAAAGTTGATCTTCAGAGGAGAGCTTCCTTGGGCTGCTGCCTCCCCCACTACTTCTGGTTGTGCTTCGAAACAAAGTTCAAAGTGAACAAAGGTTCGTAACTCCCTCATGTGGCGGCACTGTGCATTTATTGTGCTACCACCTTTCACCCTCTTATGAAACAGAAGCGAGAGTTACACTGTAACATTATTTTTTATGCCAGAGCACATTCAAGTGGAGCCATGGTTGTGTCCTTGTTTCCTGGTCAAAGCTGTGCTGTCTTTTGCTTGCTGCACTTGACAAATAATGTTGCTCTCCATGGAGTAGATGGCGCAGTTGTGCATATCATTAAGCAGGCATATCCTTTTGAACCAGCATATCAAGGAGCGTCGCGTGTATGCATGCGTTATCACTGGCAAAAAGCTCAGAGTGAATTCCTGCCAAACAGCTTGCTTACGGGGGCTTGTGCTTTCTGCTCTGCTTGGGATCTACGGCACCAACAAAGCATTTCTGTTCAGCCTTTGAGGGACTGTAAAGCAACAATGGCACTGCAGGTTACATCTTGGGACGCTAATTCCCACGCGTGAGGGATTGTCAAGCTGATGTTAGTAGTGCTGTGTGGTGTGTTGACAATGCAGGTTACTTCGTTACTTGCTTGTGTTTAACTGCTAATTGAACAAGGAAGTAATGAGGCAGAATAGGGGTCTGGATGAGTTTGACAATGCAGGTTACTTCGTTACTTGCTTGTGTTTAACTGCTAATTGATCAAGGAAGTAATGAGGCAGAATAGGGGTCTGGATGAGTTTGACAATGCAGGTTACTTCGTTACTTGCTTGTGTTTAACTGCTGATTGAACAAGGAAGTAATGAGGCAGAATAGGGGTCTGGATGAGTTTGTTAATTTCGAGTTAATAAAGAAAGCAAACTGCGGTGCGAACAAAAACTGTACAAAGAAAGTAACACAAACAGTGAAAAGAAACAAGCACAAAATGAAAGGAACACAGTGCCTTTGCGTGTTGCTTTTATTTCTCCTGTCCATGTTTGCATTACAGTTCTGATAGTGATTGTGTACGGCGGCAGATTAGCAGTAGCACATGCTAGCCTATTTCCTTCAGCTTTTCATGCACACACACACAAAAGAACAATGAATTAGGAAGATAAAAAATTTTCCCCTGTTGGCCAGTAGAGAACAGCTGCTGTGAGAGCTGACAAGCTTGCTGTCAAGTTTGGCTCAAGGACTGTATGATTGTCATCTGGCTTTCATATGAAACTCTTGCTCAGACCCTAGAGCTTAATTCTGCACTGAGCACTGGAATTGATGGTTTGGACAAAAGCAAGCTAGTCGGCTCTGCCATTAGCCTTCTGGCTGCAGCTGTTGTGGTTTATGCTGCATACTACAGCCTAAAAAACGAATCCCATGCTTCAATAGCTAAGGGGCCTTGGAAACATGCATGCACAGCCTGCATTGCTGAAATTACCTTTGGCTGTAATGCAGTTGCTTTACAGTCCCTGTAGGCACTTATCTGAAACTCCGGTGCACATGAGCTTTCATTCTTGGAACACTTCTGCTGGCTGTTCAGGTGCAATTTTCACTTGTCTTATTTGAAAGCTTGTGCCATGTAACTGTTTACATTGGCCGTAGCTGAGGTACGATGCACTGAGTAGACTGCACAAGCAACTGTCGAGACGGGTGCATCGAAACCCCGACGGCACTAGATGGCTTGCAGTTCTTCACCCTTCTAGAGGGCTGACTTGAAACCCTGCTGCTATACAATGTGCTATACAATGATCACAGCTGTGTTCGAAGCTCAATGATGTTGCTTCTTTGTGCCTTGCTGTTGTTGCAAGCACTTGTTTTTGTGAAGATTGCAGCAACCCCCAAGCTTAGCTTTCAAGCACAGATCCTTGTAACATGGGCTGCCACACAATTATGCAATGTACATGCACCCTTCCCTCGAGGTGTACTTTCTTTCTCGTTGCCAATACTGTATTTTCACTGGCGTTCAAGTTATTCCTGTGGAGGTATCGACTATAGCCGTGCTTGTGCCAGACTTGAAATGATGCCCCCTTCAGTGCCAAAGCATTTACCCTCGTTGCAGCTGTTCTCAGAGTTGCACTGTAGCTCTTGTTCATTGTAGTCTAGCTTAGTATTGCTCTTTGCAACTTGCCACACAGGCACATTGCTTGCTGCTGAGTGTTGCAGCAAGCAGCAGTGTTGGCTCAAAAATCACTGCTTCTTAAAAAAAAAAAAAGGTTTGGAAGGGGTAATGTGAACATCTGCTAATTATGATTGCTTGCAGCCATGTATAGAAAGATTGAATAGTGTTTTTCTTATTCCATTTTCTTAAAAAAACCTCAACATGAGTAGCAATGTCATTTAGAAAACAAGTAACAATTGAGCTTTGACAAGGTATGGCAGCATTAAAATATTGCCATGCCAATCTGTAGTGGAAAGAATAAAAAGATGGCAGAATAGAGTTGTATGTGCAAGTAGCCAGTATGATATCATGAAAAAGGCAGTGCCACAATAAACTGAATGGCATGAAATAATAAGAAATTGAAGTGTTACTAGTTTGCCATCTCTCTTGTATGTGAACCATTAGGTCGTCTCTTCATGATCACATTTGTCAGAGCTTCTGTTCTTTCCTGTAGGGCTTGATTTCACTAGCTTGCCTGCTGCTTCAAGGTTGTGCTCTGCAGTTTGAAAACCTGCCTCCCACCTGTGAAGTGGCCCTAACCGTATTGGCTTCTCCGTCTGGGCTCTTTCCATAGTTTTCCTTCACCTTGTCCTGTGCGCTTTGGCAGTTCACAGCGAAGAGTTTTACAGTTCCTTCTAGTGCCTCAGAGCCAAGCACCTATTGGTGCAGCAACTTTGCAGCGATCGAGCCATCCTGCTGTCAAGTGCTCAAAACTGTCGTCACTGAATATTGTCCTCTCCTGCTCTGTGTTGTGCTGTACACAGTGCAGCCGTCATCTTTTAATGAACTGCCCATTTGTTGTCAAATCCCGCCAGTTTAGAACTTGTGCACTTCCAGACAGCCTAGTGTCAGCCAGGATGTGCATATCGTTAGTGCATGGTTTTTGTGACGTGTGTCTGTGCTGCAGTGTATATGGAAGTAGCATCGCAGTCATCCTCTTTGGTAAACAAGTCATGCTCGCAACGTTGTTTCTGCTTGCCCCTGAACTCTTACAAAGCATATCTTACTCCATGTAGTTCCCTTGTGGATTAGAGGTGACGGCTGCACTTACCTAGCGTGTCTATTGAATCAACCACTTGTTATTCCCACCACATCCCTTGCTGTCGCCGTCTAGCAGCGTCCAGAAGCGGCGTTGTAGCGGCTCCTTTCGGGTGACCTGCCTTCTTTTCGAAAATGATGCGACCCTTTGCAGTGGGCTCATATCGCATTGTTTGGTGTGAACTTGGTCGGTGACCTGCTCTCCCGCGTGTGCGCATGCTACACGTGCATCACAGAGCTTTTGCTGTTTCCCATGTTGATGATGTGACATGTAACCTGTTAGGTGTGCTGGTTTGCGCGCTCACCTCATGTTGTGCTATGTGATTCTCCTGTTTGAAGTGGCTGCTTTTTTTTTTTTGAGTGGTTGTCTTTTTTCGAATGTGCGCACAGAGTACTACAGTGTTAGCGTGAACACAGGAACGCGTGACCAACATTCCACTGAGTGCCACAGCAGGCATCTTGCAAACTGATGCGCATGTGCAGAGCGGCCTGTACACCATCAGTGCGTCGACAGCTACTGGAACATTCTTACATTGCGGCAAGGCAAACGCAACTTTTTCCTCTCGTGGACACACTCTACAGAGTAGGTTGCCTCTTATTCTTGTAGTGTGGGAATTTACTCTTTCAGAATTATAAATCAGGAAAGTTTCCTGCACTGAAATGGAAGTGTGCTTCTCCTGTATAGCACATGACATGCCCACACAGCTTCCCGCGATATACGCATCTGCTCATTGGTTTTCAAGGCACCCGCATGTGGCGCTCCGTGGAGCACTGGCAGGCAGTGCGGTCTTCTGTTCACTTTAACAATAGACTGTTCTGTATTTTAGGAAAAAACAAGAATCTGTTGCAGTAGCGCACTGGGGTCGTTGTGGCTGTAGTAACTGGCTGTACGCATTCACTCAGCTGTGACAAAAGGCACGGTGGCATGAGTGTTCGCGCTGCGAGCTTTTGCGATTCCTGGAATGCTGGTGCAAACGGTCCATTCTCTTGAAAAACGCCTCTTAGAACACATTCTCAAAAGGTACTGCATTACAAAAGTCTGAAAATCAAGTTGCACTGCCTTGAAGCCATTGTGCAGCAGGGCCGGAGCATATAGCACGCTTTTCAGGTTAATGTTGGAAAATTTGTGCAGCCTTGCCTGGTGGAACAGTTGTGTGACTCTGTACGTTAACTGAATGACGTCTCTGCCACCATGTAGTGACCCATGTGCTTTGCGCTCAGTAAACAGTGCCGATGGCAGAATATGCTACGCTCACTGGTTGAATCAAAGTATTCGGAGACGCTGTTGGGGGGGAAGCATGGTAACTGGGTGTGTCTTTCCTCCCGTCACGTTGCTTGGTTCGCCTATAGTGATGAACTCCAAGCTGTCGTCAGCCGTTGGCGCAAGTGTCGGTGGCATTTTCACAAATCACTTTCAGCGTAGCTGATGTGTACCTGTTACAAAGCTACGTAGAGCTGCACCTTATTGCTCACGTGTTGGACACTGTACACTGAAGCGTAATGACATACTTTAGGTTGTGCATCTTTATTGTTCCTGTGCGATATGGTCACTCGAAACTGTTTATTCCAAATAAGCGTTATCTGTCTGACAAGAAAAAGTGCAATGTTAATGACCCTAGAGGCTGTGCAAATATTTGTGTGCGAAGACTGCATTTATCAGCGACACTTGCACGCCAGCAGTGCATGTGGATAGTAACGCACAAGTTGTCGCAAACAACAGCACGCATCAACGCATGGTGTACGTTAGTTCCTTTATCCAATTTTTCACTGTTCCCTCTTGAACTTAACATGCAAACGATTCAGATACGTTTGGAAAAGTACGCCGTACCTGTCTTGAAGGTGTTTGCACCCGCCATCGCATTCACATTGCTAGTAGCTGATGTCACTGTCGTCAACGAACGTTGCATTTGTAGTGTTCCGTTGCTGTAATCAAATATGTGAACAATTCAGTGCAATTGGTTATCACACTGCAACATATCCATGTTTTGTAAGTGGTGTCGTTTTCACCCGGGGCCTTTTTTTTTTTCTCATTTACCACGGGGAATGAGGCACCTGGTGTGTTGCGCTACTATGCCGCATTGTAAGCACTTTTACACCCAGAACGGTGCGTAGAGGCTATTTGTTGGGACTCTTGTCCTGCAAAACTTCCAACACATACACATTGGCTTGCAGCATGGGGAGACTGCTCGCTGTGTACATGCAGGTTCTCAAATTCAAGAAAAAAAAAGCCTAAATACTTAATCTCTATACAAAGCCCTCCTGAAGTCCCGCGCAAAGATTGGGCCAAGAGAGGGGTTATGCTGGGTTTGCACACGTGGTCAACCTACGGTACCCTGATTTATCGCATGTGTGAATTAAGTGGCTGTTCGCGTGTTTCCACGCATCCTTCTGGGTGTAGATGTATTTGCCATTTATTATTTTCCTTTTCTTGGGCGGTGCCGTCCTAAGCGATAAAGAAATATGTTACAGAGCTTTTGCTCCGCACGGCGCGAGGCAAAGGCCAGCGACGTCAGCTGGTCGAGGACTCCATCCATTCCTGTCAGTCGTGTCGTCTTGTGTCCGTTGTCTGTTTTCTGTCTCGCTCGTCTTGGTCGGCTCGATCGCTGCTGAGCCTCGCATACATTATATATGGAACATCTGCTGCAACGATGACTAATAAACTATATATATTATACCGATACGAGTGTGTGGCCACGTCTCGCTTCATTTTGTTTACCAGTGTTCTGGTTGGCCATGTGGCATACAGCACCTTTAGCTACATCATTAATATTTGGTGGAAGAACTTCGCGGCGAAAAATACGCTAGTCGATTTTGTTTGACTGTCTTGCCATCCTCCGGGCTAGTGTAACTGTAGCCCCTTACTGGAATACGTACACGAGTTCATCTGGCTGTCCGGTGAAAAGGTTTTCACCGGGAACAAGAAAAACGACAGATATTGCATCGCCCATCATCCTCCTGCAAAAATATTCTATCTATACTTCTGTAGCGCCAGAGATATCAGCGATTAAAATCGACCATCCAATTCTAGAGCAAGAGCTCTACTACTCGGGGTACAACTTCCGATTTCGATGTGGGTGAGACAGTGACCTTCAATGCCTCACAAGTTCAAACCAAACTTAACTGTATGGCCCAAGCTATGGTAGTATAACCACATGATCATATGACTATGACCATTGGGGACCTAAACTTGACATTTGATTTGAGACAGTGGAGACCATGCTTAACAGAACTTTCGCTCGTATAACTAGGTTCAAGTCGCGTTGAACCCCAGCCTTTTTTTGTCACTCAACTCGAGCAATGGAAAGGGCCGGAAAAAAAAAAGTTATCGACAGTTTAGCCTAGGTCAGATTCAAATTGGGCGCGCTAGCGTTTCGGTTTTCATTCTCTCATTGGCCATTCTCCACATACATTCGTATATTGCAGGGAGTCCTTGTACCATTCCTAAGCCGTTAAGCGATGCGCCGCTGCCGTGCGATGTCAGGTGCTGCCACCGGTGGGGCTTGTGTGACCCAGGTCGCTCTTCCCGAGCAACCTCTTGCAGCTAATTGGTTAACTGACCTGCCACAGTGGGTGGTTTGCTCACAGTTCGGTGGGCAGATTGTGATGTCGTTGCAAGGTCACGTGACCTAGGTGGGCTACGTGGCACCCAGCTCTTCCAAGGTTGCAGAGCGACGGAAAAAGCATCGGCGAAATTGGCGAGCGGGGGCTCTAGTGCTATGCGCACTAAAATCCCTGAGAAGCAGCCTAGGTGGCTGGTTGGCCACCTAGGTCACGTGACCTTGTGATGTGTCAACCTGCCCACACAGGGACCACTCGGAAAGCGGCTGAATGAAAGCTTTAGTGCTATAGTGCACTATAAAAGATTACAGTTCAGGGCTACAGTCCACCCATGTGTAGCCGCTCGCTTTCCCGCCACGGCACAAGAGTGGAGGTGAGAATGAAAGGTGCCTGAGTGCATGCCTACGCCCCCTGGCCCCTTGAGGCACTTAAGGTCAACGTTACCACAGAATACACTTGTTCAGTTTTTCTCACGGTGTAAGAATATATTCTTACACCGTGGTACCTTGTGGTAGAGCATCCGCCTCGCTTTCAGGAGGTGCTGGGTTTGATTCCCTCTAGTGCCGCCGGGTACCCACCGGTTTTCTAATGGGTACAAAGTTTCCCCGGGCATGGTGCTCGGCTCTTCTGCGGTGAGATGCTTGAGAAAAAGGTCTTGACCACAGTTGCCTTGACGGATCAGAGGTAAGTTCAGCCGTTAAGCAAGCCTAAATCCGCCTTGTGCGGTAGAAGCCCATTTGTGCCTCCCCCCCCCCCCTCGTTTTTTTTTTTGATGGCGGAGCATGCCGAACTCTCGATCTTCGAAGTCTTGGACTCAAGTCGAGTAGAGCGAACTCATTTAAACTTCATCTTACTGCCGAAGCCTGAATCTCAACTGAATCACGAAGAATGAGTGTCCGAAACTGGTTTAGACCCCGCAGGGTGCAGCGGGGTTTGCAGAGCCTCTTCCAAGCACACACACCCCTGAGGAAGCCGGGCGCCGAGCCGGGGGACGCTTTTAGCCATTTTTACCGGGGGTAGTCGGCGGTGGGTTTCGAACCAACCATCTTCCGCAGCCGAGGCGGGCGCCCAAATTAAAGGCCTCGTGTAAGAATATATTCTTACACCGTGGTTCTTTGTATGAACAAAACAGCAGAAGCCCCTCAAAGCACATATGCCCTACAGCCCACAGCATCGACCGATTTTCATGACATCGCAGTTAATCCGATGAAGCCGTGGTTAATTCCACTTCGTCTGCTACCCTCTGTTAAGTCACGCCAGCAGGTCCAAGGGGATTAACCGCGACGTCATAAGAATCGGTAGACGCCGCTGGCTAGAGGGCCTCCTTTGTGGTTCATTTGCCGGTTCGTTTCCGTCGTCTGCAGCTGGCCATGCCCCTGCGTGCTCCGATCGTAGACGAACGCCGTTGCAGTTTTTGGAGGGCCAATGACAGTCCCTCACGGCTGACGTCACGTGGGTCACATGACATCGCATGGCAGGATTCGCTCGAGAGACCGGCACCAGACGATTCTCAAGCAGACTACACGCTCACCGAAATTATTCCCGCCAGAAAGAGGCAGGGGAGCCTATACGTTCTTAACCTATACAGCTCCCCAAAAGATCAATCCAGAGAAATCCCGGCATTACTAGAGTCCACCACGAAATTAGCCAAGAATGGGCAGCTAGTGATTACGGGCGACTTCAACGCGCCACACGTAGAGTGGGGATACCAGAAGTCAAGCAAGAAAGGCAACATCCTCTGGAACAAAATCCAAGGATTAGGACTCTCGCTACTAAACGATCCTAGCACAGCGACCAGAACTGGCAACAGCGTTAGCCGAGACACCACCCCGGACCTCACGCTAGCCAGGAATGTGCAGAACCCCGCCTGGCGAAACACAGGCACGGATGTAAACAGCGACCACTACATCCTGGCCATTACCCTTCGCACCGAGATTCGGAAGAAGGGCTGGAAGGTAACGAAATTTACAGACTGGGAAAAATTTCGGAAAGAACGGGATCAAACGGCCCCGACTGAAATCGAAGACATCCAAGATTGGGTTAAATCAATATGTAAGGATGTAGAGTCGCACACAAGCGAAATAACAACAGACGCCGCACAACCTAACCTCGATTCAAGATTGGCACACATGTGGGAGGCAAAAAATAGTCTTATGAAGAGGTGGAAGCGACAGCGACTCAACAAAAGGCTACGAAGTCGAATCGCCCAACTCGAAAGAGAAATTGAACAATATGCGATAGAACTTACCCGGCAACAATGGTATCAAACCTGTGACAGCCTGAACGGACAACTGGGTAGTAAGAGGGCGTGGCACCTGCTCCGCCACCTTCTCGACCCCACACAGTCCAAGTCGGCTGCGCAAGGACAGCTCGCTAAAGTCATCCATCAACACCCCGGGGACGAACACTACTTCTTGGACCTCCTCAGGGACAAATACCTAAATACCGCATACGACGGAGAAACGAGCCCACAGTATTCGGGACAACCAAATCCGCAGCTGGACGAGCCGTTCAGTGATGCAGAAGTCTGGGCAGCGCTGGGCCAGCTTAGAACAACCTCAGCGGCAGGACCAGATCTGATTACGAATAAGGTCCTCCGTAACCTGGACCTGAAATCTGTCACTGCAGTCACAGATTACTTCAACGTATGCTGGGAGACAGGAATCATTCCCAGCAGCTGGAAACATGCCCGAGTGACATTTATTCCAAAACCCAACAAGAAACTCAACGTGGACAACCTAAGACCCATTTCCCTCACATCCTGTCTCGGGAAACTCATGGAGCACGTGGTTCTGAACAGACTACGGGACTACACCGAAGACCACAACCTCATGCCACACTCCATGGTGGGCTTCAGAAGAGGACTCTCCACCCAAGACGTCATGCTCCAGCTATCACGTGACATACTCGACCCCTCCATTAAGAACACAAGAGCAATATTGAGCCTCGATCTCAAAAAGGCATTCGACAACGTGTCACACAATACCATTCTGAAACACCTAGCCGACCTCAACCCAGGCGAACGGGCGTACAATTATGTTAAAGCCTTCCTAGAAAATAGAACGGTGGAGATCACCGTTGGACCACTGAAATCCACCCCAATCAGGCTCGGTAACAGAGGGACACCACAAGGAGCAGTCTTGTCGCCCTTCCTCTTTAATCTGGCTTTAATCAAGCTTCCAGAGAGGCTCAACGCAATTCAAAACATCCATCACACTCTGTACGCAGACGACATAACTATCTGGACGAACCGCGGCTCCGATGGACAAATTGAAGAAGCTCTCCAAGCAGCGGCTGAAACGGTTGAGTTGGAGGCAAGGAGAGCCGGCCTCGAGTGTTCCCAACCAAAATCAGAACTCCTAATCGTACGGCGGAGCAAGAAACATGAAGACAGGATCCCCATCAACATTAAGATCCAAGGCAAGAACATAGATGAAGTGGAGAACATACGGGTCTTAAGACTCCACATCTCCAACACCTCCCGCAACACTGTAGCACTGGGGAGACTCGAAAGCTCAGTACACCGGGTGGCGCGCATGATCAGGCGCATCGCCAACAAGAGGCGAGGCATGAAGGAGCACGACCTATACAAACTCCTTCAAGCATTCGTCATCAGCAAAATTACATATGCCTTCCCATATCTCCATCTCAAGAAAGGAGAAGAACAAAAGATCGATACCCTAATACGGCATGCATACAAAACGGCGTTGGGCCTTCCTAAATTCACAGCCAACGAGAAACTCCTCGCCCTGGGAGTACACAATACCTTTTCTGAACTTAAGGAAGCCCACCTAACAACACAGACGGCTCGCCTCTCCAGCACTGCAGCGGGCAGAATCATCCTGGACAGACTTGGCATCGAAGGGGAGCCTACGGCGGACCATCCAGGCCCCGTTCCTAGCCATATCGGAAAAAAGATAAAAATATTACCTCTACCCAAGAACATGAACCCGCAAACCCAACAGGGTCGGCGGGAAGCAAGAGCCAGAGCTCTGCATCGACGCTTGCAGAGTCTTCAAGACGTCATCTACGTCGATGCAGCCAACTACCAAGACAGCCCCCACAGATTCGCCATCTGTGGGGTATCTCATCCTCAGGACCCGGACCCGGCCACTACACTCATGGCCGCTACAGTATTTACCAAGAACGCGGAAACCGCGGAAGAAGCTGCAATTGCAGCTGCTATCGCCTTTACGGACGCTACAACCATCGTTAGCGATTCCAAATATGCCATTTCGAACTTTGCCAAAGGCCGCATCTCACTCACGGCCAGAAATATCCTGGAAAATGTTAAAGACACATCCCCCCTCCGAGACATTGACCTGGTATGGGTCCCGGCGCACGCCGGAAACCCCGGAAACGAGGCCGCCAACGCACAAGCTCGAGTTAAAGCCGGCCGAGCAGTAGACGGTCCGAACCCGGAGGCAACCGGTGAAGCGCTAACCTCCTATCACGACCACACCACCCATTTTAGACTCGCACGTAGGCAGTTCCCGCCGCCGCACCCCTCCCTGTCAAGGGAGCAGCAGGTGGCGTGGAGAAGACTACAAACCGACTCTTTCCCCAACCCAAATGTGTACTCGCACATATTTATTACAACCTCCAGCCCTAACTGCCGCTTCTGCGGTGCAAAAGCTACTTTAGACCACATAATCTGGGACTGTAAAGCACATCCCCCACCCCCAGATCTCATGGCTGCTCCCTCACCTGACGCGTGGCTTTCAGTAAAGGTCAGCGACGACCGAGGCACTCAAGTCAAGGCTGTCGAATGGGCCTGTGCGGTACGAGACCTACATGGTCTGGACCTCACTTACTGACCACGAATCTACACTTTCTTTCAATAAAGTTTTTACTCACTCACTCACTCACTCACTCACTCACTCACTCACTCACTCACTCACTCACTCACTCACTCACTCACTCACTCACTCACTCACTCACCAGACGTAAGCGCGAGAACTGGAAGCGCAGAAAACCCAACGTCGGCGTCTGGATCATGAGCGAAGAATCCATGAAAAATCCCCGGAGAAGCAACCTGGGAGGCAGATGGGCCACCTAGGTCACGTGACATTGCGGCTTCATTATAAACCGCCTACCCTGGTTGCTGTTCCCGAGCAGGAACAGCAACCAGGGTAGCACAAGACCCACCGGTGGCAGCACCTGCCATCGCAAGGCAGTGCCGCATCGTTTAAACGCTACACCACTGCGCCAGGAGTAGTATGGAGACTTCCAGGAATCTATGAATGTAAATTAGAGAATGACCAAATTCTCACTGTTGCGTAAATCAGATAAAATCGAAAAAAATTCCCTCGGCCCAACCGCCGCTCGTTAGCGCTCAAAATTCGCACAAAGGTGGCATTTGGGGGCGTTTTGTTTGAAGATATAACAAGAAAAAAAAACGAGATCATAAAAGCGCACAAGCATCCATCGACCCCGTTCACGTCCGACTCTGCGGTTTCCCGCGGTTAGACGCAGTGCTCCACCAAAGAGTTAGTCGACGCTTGGTTCGCAGCACCCCCTCGCCCTTGTCCTTGGAGCTGCCTCCGTGCTCCGTCGTCCACTGCAGGACCGTGAAACCCGAGCGCCTGTGGGAATGTGGTGCCCTCTGGCGGCATCGGATGGAGTCTCTGGCACGACAGTACCAGGTGCTCGATGGTCTCCGCGTCGCCACACGCTCGGCAGAGTGCTGCCTGTGCTTCTGGTACAGTGGCTGCTTCTGTTGTTGTATCGAAGCGACGGTGGTACACTAGTGTTCGCAGCGCTCCGGCACGGGCCTCAAACAATAATGTGCTACCCAGGCCGTTGTCAAATATCTTTTCGAGTCCGATGCTGTTCTTGCACTCGCGGTATACAGCCAGTGTCGGTTTTTCGGCATGCGCCTGCAGCCATTGCTTATTTTCTTGTTCATGGACCCGTCTCCTTGCCGCCTGTTTCCTCGCCGTTGCTGAGTCGGCATTTATGGGGGCTGGAAAAGGCCATACTTGTCTTCTATCCTGTGGAGGCGCTTCACCATGTAGTGCGTAGTGTTACGTCTCGCCTACAGCGCGCGGTATAGCCGGCGCGGATGCACCGGATGCCGCGGCTTCGTTCATCGCTGCCGCAACGCCTCCCGCCAAGCGCGTCCAGGCAGGTTTCAGTGCCACGTGTCGTCGTGCGTGCGTGTGTGTGTGTGTGCATGTTTTGCCCACGCTTGTCAAAGCGCGGCAGCCGGGGAGAGGAGCTCCCCAACTGGGAGGCGAGGAGGTCTGACCGGCGCCGGCCTGGCGGACGCGCCCGTCACGTCTGGACATGTCGAAGCGACGCCGTATCGGATGACTCTTCCCAACTCGTTCCCTCTTGCCCTCGACTCCGATGGTATAAAACGCCGCTGCCCCGGACGCCGAGAGAGACTTCGATTTCTTCCTTCGAGTAACGTGGTCGCCCTGACCGGCTGCTCTTTTGAGATGCCAGAATAAACAAGTTGTTCTGTTGCCAGTCAACTCATCCTTTGCCGGGACCTTCGGATGTTTCCAGCTTTGCCCCAGGCCGCCAGGCCAACGCTACCCTTGGGGCTTGCAACCCAGATGCAACAAGTGGTTGCCAGCGGTGGGATCGCGACAACGGAGGCCAGCAGCGAAGATATGCGTTCAACTGTATGCTGAGCAGCACAACGACCATCCGGGAGCAGTGCAACGAGCCCTGTGTGATGACTGGTTGCCTGCAGCGGAACGACTGCGCTGAATTCTTGGCTGCGAGGTTTGGTGAGTGCGGGACTTTCTTCTTCTGAGTTTTGCCAGGCTTTTGTTAGTGTCAGAAACAGAGCTGGTAATTGTGTTGTCGTTGCTGCCGGGTTAGTTTGCGGCAAGACAATAGTAGGCAGTAGAGAAAGCAGCATTCGGAGCAGCCATGGATTTGAAGTCGTTGCGCAAACCGAAATTGCTGGAGCTTGCAAGAGAGTTGGGTCTGGATGTCTCAGACAAACTCAGAAAACCAGAACTGCTAAGGGCTATTCTTGAGTTGGAGGCTGAGGATGACGAGCTGTCGGAATGCCTTGAGACGATTGAGGAGAGGGAACAAAAAGAAAAAGAGAAAAACGAGCGCGAACGTAAAGAACAAAAAGAGAAAGAGGAGCGCGAACGTAAAGAGCAAAAAGATAAAGAGAAAGAAGAGCGCGACCGTCAACACGCTTTGGAAATGAAGCGTCTCGAGGTAGAGATGGAACGCGCTCGTAATGGAAGTCAGGCACACGGTGCAGGAGAACGGGTATCGTTCAAAATGACTGACCTGATGCGGCCGTTTAAGCTTGGAGAGGACATTGGTTTGTTCCTGGTTAACTTTGAGCGAACGTGCGAGAAGCAGGGGTTCTCTCGGGAAACGTGGCCACAGCGCTTGCTCACTTTGTTACCCGGCGAGGCGGCCGACGTAGTCGCTCGCTTGAAGAGAGAGGAGGCAGATGATTTCGACCAAGTGAAATCGAGTCTGCTAAAAAAGTACAGGCTGTCAGCGGAGGCGTTCCGTCGGAAGTTTCGGGAAAATGAAAAAGGCAGAAATGAGTCATATACAGAGTTTGCCTACAGGCTTATGTCAAACATGCAGGAGTGGCGCAAAGAAGAGAAAGCGTTTGGTGACCACGAGAAAATTCTGCAGTGTTTCGGGCTAGAACAGTTTTATAGTCGGTTACCTGAGAACGTGCGGTACTGGGTCTTGGATAGGCCAGACGTTAGTACAGTGGCTAAAGCCGCCGAGCTAGCCGAGGAGTTTGTGACGCGTCGGGCTCGCGGAGCTAAGGACGGTCAAAAGGGTGAATTTGGCTCCAAGTCTGAGAGGCCGAAGTTCACACCCATGAGAGCAAGGGGGGACACGCGTAGTGCGGATGCGAGTGAAAGCAGTCCGACCGAACGTAAGGAGACGGCGGCAGCCGAAGCCGAACGCAGAAAGCGGTTCGAGGCGAGGCAAGCGCGCGTGTGTTATACGTGCCAGAAGCCGGGTCACTTTTCGGCGCAGTGTCCAGAAACAAAAAGAGAAGTCGTGTGTTTGTCATTATGTAGCACTGACGAGAACATGAAGCTTCTCGAGCCTTACATGCGAGACTTCCTCGTGAACGGGAAAGAGTGCCGAGTGCTTCGTGATTCCGCAGCTACAATGGATGTAGTTCACCCCTCTTACGTAGAACCCGATATGTTCACGGGCGAGTGCGCATGGATCAAGCAAGCAGTGGAAGCTCATAGCGTGTGTCTGCCCGTAGCAAAAGTGCTTATTGAAGGACCTTTCGGAGCACTTGAGACGGAGGCCGTAGTGTCATCTAGGCTGCCCCCCCAGTACCCGTACCTATTTTCGAACAGGTCCGATCACCTCCTGCGCGAGAAGGGGCTTTTGTTTGGTGAGGCTAGCGTTCAGGCCTTAACCAGATCGAGAGTTCGGGAGCTCGCTGCAAAGGCGGTAGTTGCGGGGCCGACGTTGCCGAACAATGAAAAAGGGTCGGAGGCGCAGCAAGCTGATATTCCTAGCACGTCAGAACTGGATAAAATTGAGCCTGTAGCGTTGAAGGCACCAGGTACTGGAGAGGAAATGCCCGACAAGGGAAAGTTAGAAGAGCTTCCGGTCGAGCTTCCGGGACTAGGCTCAGTTACGAACAGGGAAGACACCGATCAGGTCATTAGGGACTTAATCATTAAAGCACCGCTGTCGGCTGAGCAGAAAACCGAACTACACCAACTCTTACAAGAGTTTCAAGGTCAGTTCTCTGAGAGGCCTGGTAGGACTTCTGTCCTTACTCATGATATAGAACTTACCTCCCCAGAGCCAGTACGATCCAAGGCGTACCGGGTGTCACCCCGCCAGCGCGATATTATGGTGGCTGAGGTAAAGAAAATGCTACAGCTCGGTGTTATTGAGGCGGGTGAGAGTGATTATACCTCCCCTTTGATTTTAGTTGAGGTACCGGGCAAGGAACCTCGTCCTTGCGTCGACTACCGCAGGCTTAATTCCATTACTAAGGATCAAATTTATCCGATCCCTAACATCGAGGAGCGCCTTGAGAAAGTTAGTAGCGCTCAGTTTATTTCCACCCTAGATCTTGTCAGGGGTTATTGGCAGGTTCCACTTACAGAAGAGGCTAGTAGGTATGCGGCGTTCATTTCACCAATGGGAACATTCCGTCCTAAAGTTTTGAGTTTTGGTTTGAAGAACGCGCCATACTGCTTTTCAAGCCTCATGGACAAAGTGTTGTGAGGACAGGAAGAATTCGCTTTACCGTATTTAGACGACGTAGCGATATTCTCCGCATCCTGGTCTGAGCATATGGCACACTTGCGGGCAGTGCTAACCCGCCTGCGCGAAGCGGGCTTGACAGTCAAAGCTCCCAAGTGCCAATTAGCACAGGCCGAGGTTGTATACCTCGGTCACGTGATTGGACAGGGTCGTCGCCGCCCCTCTGAAATAAAGGTGGCCGCTGTGCGAGACTTCCCGCAACCGCGCACGAAGACCGATATTCGGTCGTTCTTAGGTGTCGCCGGCTACTATCAGAGGTACATCCCCAGGTACTCCGATATCGCGGCTCCCCTGACGGATGCTCTAAGAAAAACAGAGCCCCAAACAGTCGTCTGGAGCGAGACAAAGGAAAGAGCTTTTAGCGCCCTAAAGAGCGCCCTAACAAGCCAGCCTGTGCTACGATCGCCAGACTACACAAAAGGGTTCGTTGTTCAGTGCGATGCTAGTGAGCGAGGCATGGGCGTTGTACTGTGCCAAAGGGACAATGGAGAAGTGGAACACCCCGTCCTGTATGCTAGTCGTAAGCTGACCTGTCGTGAGCAGGCGTACAGCGCCACCGAGAAAGAGTGTGCGTGTCTCGTGTGGGCCGTTCAGAAATTGTCATGCTACCTAGCCGGCTCGAGGTTTATCATTGAGACGGATCACTGCCCTCTCCAATGGGTGCAGACCATCTCTCCCAAAAATGGCCGCCTCCTGCGCTGGAGCCTCGCTTTGCAACAATATTCCTTTGAGGTGCGTTACAAAAAGGGGAGTCTCAACGGTAACGCCGATGGCTTAAGTCGAAGCCCCTAACGTAGGAATCCGCCTCAAAGTTGTTGGTTACTGATGTTTTCTTCCTGAGGCAGGATTTTTAACATATTGCTTTTGTTTAGTGTTTCAAAGTGATTATGTGCTTTCTGGTGCAATTTTCCAATTTGTGGACGCGTTCTGAGTGCTGCTTGACTACTGTAAGGAACTAGGCAGTAGTATAAAAGGGGAAAGAGCCTGGCAGAGCTTAGTGAGGGTTGTCTCGTGCTTGCTGACTGAGCGGTTGCGTTTCGGCGTAGTTCTAACGCTTGCTGGGAACGAGCACAAAAATGGCAACTCTCCCGAAGTGACTTTGCAGTGTCCTATGTGATCCTGAACATGTGAACGAGGCCTTCTCTGTGCGCTGCGCTCAAGCAACGTCGAGGGACGTTCGGTTTCGATTACGAGCATCATCGAGCGACATCCCTCTGGACAGCGGATGCAGTCCCCTGACCATCGGGATCTCCTTCTCCCGGCGGGGCGGTCTGTTACGTCTCGCCTACAGCGCGCGGTATAGCCGGCGCGGATGCACCGGATGCCGCGGCTTCGTTCATCGCTGCCGCAACGCCTCCCGCCAAGCGCGTCCAGGCAGGTTTCAGTGCCACGTGTCGTCGTGCGTGCGTGTGTGTGTGTGTGCATGTTTTGCCCACGCTTGTCAAAGCGCGGCAGCCGGGGAGAGGAGCTCCCCAACTGGGAGGCGAGGAGGTCTGACCGGCGCCGGCCTGGCGGACGCGCCCGTCACGTCTGGACATGTCGAAGCGACGCCGTGTCGGATGACTCTTCCCAACTCGTTCCCTCTTGCCCTCGACTCCGATGGTATAAAACGCCGCTGCCCCGGACGCCGAGAGAGACTTCGATTTCTTCCTTCGAGTAACGTGGTCGCCCTGACCGGCTGCTCTTTTGAGATGCCAGAATAAACAAGTTGTTCTGTTGCCAGTCGACTCATCCTTTGCCGGGACCTTCGGATGTTTCCAGCTTTGCCCCAGGCCGCCAGGCCAACGCTACCCTTGGGGCTTGCAACCCAAATGCAACAGTAGGCATGTCGCAGCGAGGTATTCAAAGACCCGCCATACCCATCGGTCCGGCTCATGAACTGGAGTCGACCGCGGTACGCTAGCTTGCTGCATGCCTCCCTTGCCTCAAAACTAGACCATCCAAGTTCGCATTGGATGGCTGCATTGGCCACCCGTCCATGACATCCGGCTGCAGCTAGTGCGGCCGACCTCTGTTTGTCTGCGCTCTAGCCAATTCCTGGTGGCTGATGGGGGCCACACCACCGCGCTGGCGAACGTGAGTCCTGGTACGTGCGCGAGCTTCCAGAGGTCGCGCACCATAATGTACTGGTGGCTCCCCCACAGGCACCGACGTCTGAGGATGCTTTGCGCTCGGATTGCAGATTGACGGACCTTGGCCGCGTGCAACCTGAACATGTCAGTCTCAGTGCACATATTTATGCCCAGGTATTTGTACGATGTGCCGACTGTCAGGGGCTCTTCATTCAAAGTAAGCGACAACTGATCAGTCTCCTCGCCAGCCAGCTGAACAACCATGCATTTTCGTTGGTTGAACTTGAGGCCAAGGCTTCTCAGCTCCGCGGCACAAAGTCTAGCATTTTTTGTACATCCTGTGGAGTTTCTCCCATAATTACTAAGTCATCAGCAAAGGCAAGACCCGGCAGTCGGCTGGAGTTTTCAATTACTTTGGGACTATACTTAAAGCCGAATCCCAGGTTTGCCTGCAGGAGTGCCTTTTCCAGGCCGGACACATGCAGCAGGTAGAAGAGGGGAGACAATGGGCATCCCTGCCGAAGCCCCTTGTGGACATAGACCTGCTCCGATTGCACATTGCCAAATAAGGCTGTGACTGCGTTTTCCCGGTACAACCTCTATCGTATCGAGGAGTGGTGGTGCCGTTCACAGAGTACCAAGGCGATGGAGGAGAGTTTCGTGCGGAACGTTGCATATGATAACTTTCCGAACGAAACTCTCTTCCACCGCCATATGCCTTTTAGACGTCCAGAAAGCCTTCCTTCCTGGCGATGTCTATACAACTGGTGAGTACGAAGAGCTAGGTTGCCTCCTAGCCGCCTGCCCGGACGAAACCCATTCTGCAGCTCCGTTAGGACGTGCACTGATTCTGCCCATCCGCTGATCCAGGCTTCCAAGACCTGCATGAAAACTCGGTACACCACGCTGGTGACCGTGAGTGCCCGGTAGTCGCCGATGTGGGCTGCATTGCCGCCGTACTTCAGCAGGAGCACCACCCTGCCATTGTGCCAGTTCTCGGATATGTCTCCGCCGTTGATGATGGTGGTAAACAAATCGGCAAGCTGTTCTCTCGAGTTTGGACCGAGTAGCTTTAGTAGGCGAGCTGGTATCCCATCGGGTCCCCTGGCTGTGCAAGCGCTGATGCGGCCCAGTGCCCGGTTCATGCCTGCCAGTGCGACCTCCCATATGATTTCCGCTTGGTCCTGGGATGGAGCTGAGGGCGATGTCTGATCAAGCTTGTACTCAGGCATGTAGGCTGGTGGCCCACACAGGCCTGACAAGTAGTCAGTGACATGCTGCTGCAGGTCGGTGATGAGCGGTCCTGTAGCACTATCCGCCGTTTCTGTTGGCCCCTCGCTTTCCCTGTCCAGTGAGCTGACATACCGCCAGAATTTCTGAGCCACCGACTTGCTATCAGCCCGCAGGGTTTGCATTTGCTTGAGATTTGCAGCAGCTAACTTTGCACCAGTGACTACATTTCATGCTTGCGTTGCAGGTACGTGTCCCACGGCGCTGCTTCTGCCTCAGGGTCTTTATCTTTCACCGCCCTGCGATGGGTGCCGTTCGCGTCCCGGCGCGCTTGCCATGCCTCTGCCACCTGCCTGTCCCACCATGGCTTCTAGTAGGCTTGTCCATGGCCCTTGTGGACAATGTGTGAGCGCATTATCGAACGCAAGGCTTCCATGTACTCGCAGTATCTAGCGGCTCCGAGCCGCCTCTGGCTCTCTTCAAATTCCTTGGTGACGACCTCCATGTGCCTTACCGGAAGGTAGAGAGCTTTCGACCGTCGGGGTCTGGTCTTCCGACGTTGTTTGCGGCTGAAGTCCAGACGCAGGCTATTATGGTCGCTGCCCATACTAACCAATCCCTCTTCATCAATGTTCGAGGTGCTGCAGAAGGCTCAGTAGACGAGGCGATAGCAGCGCATAGACAATACATGTTGCACTGTTTCTGGCGCACCACGTATATTGGCTGTCGCATCTCGGGTCCAGATCGGCGATGTTGAGCTGGAGCTGTTCTGTCAGCCGGATGAGGTCACCGTTAGCGTCAGTATATCCACCAAGCTCGGAGACGTGGCCGTTGAAGTCCCCAAGAATGATCACCTCCCTAGCTGTCATTTGCAACCAGGTGGGCGTCTCTGCACACGCACTCCACTAAACCACGGTTTTTGTCAGGACGACCGCTGCGGACGGAAAACATACCACGCATAGCGCTGTGGGGACCCCGAGATCACCTACACCCATAAGTGGTCTCTGCATCCCTCGTCATGACCCACACGATCACTGCACTCTTGCGCCTGCCACTGCAAATCACGGCGCCACATCACTCCCACAACTCCACCTTTCCGGCTTTCACTCAATCTGTTCTTTCCCGCCCAACACCAGGTCGGGTCGATGGGAGGGTCCTCGAGATTGCGGAGGTGGGTTTCGGCAACCGCGTATAGGGATAATTCATCTGTGCGAAGCGCGCTGTACAATTCCGCCCACTTTTGTTCTCGTCGAGCGCCGTGAAGGTTCAGAAAGCCTACTCTGAAGCTTCTTTGTTCTTTGCGCCAAGGTGCTGGGCGGGGACGCTGCTGCGTGCCCCTTACTGCGCTTGCCGCGGCCACTGCTGCGAGATGTGGTGTCGGATGAGGTCGCCAACCATCCGGAAAAGGTCGCCGGGCGTTCCCCCCGAGTAAGCCAATCGCGGGAAGTGCGGCGTCGCCTGGAGAGGGGTTGGGCCACCCTGCGATGTCATCACATTGCTCCGCATCATGCCCAGGTGTCATGGGGCCCCGCCAGCGGCAGCTGTGTCCCGGGGGCAGCTGCTCCCAGTACATCGGTTGGGCCCAAGGTTAATGCACCTGTGTGAGGCCTGTCCTTGTTCCGGAGCTCACCCGCACCTCTTCATCTGCTGGGGCTAGTTCCGCTGCCCCGACCGCGTCGGCTGCGTTCGGTCTCCTCCCGGCAAGTTCCGCTTGTCCATGAGCTGTCCCTTCTCCTGGGGCCGGCCGAATGGTCTTCAGGGCCAGTGCTTTCGGATGCAGTCGGTTGAGTCGTCCGCTCCGAGGCTCCCACCTCCACCCTGAAAAAGGGTGAGCCGCGAGTGCCACTTCTTTCACTGCTTGGCGAGCAGTGGCAGCCAGGTAGGGTACGCCAACCTGCGCCATTCGTTTGTTGCCCTCCAGGAACTTGGAGAAGTAAACGAACACTGAATATTCCCCGAGGCGCACAGCTTCCTCAGCTGTGTGTTGAGGAGCATTGCTTTCGCCCGTGGCTCTTTTCCCCGTGTTTTAACTTCGGGGACGGAACATATTGCCATCTTCTGGGCGTAGGGGGCGAAAAGCTGTCTGATTGATTTGACGAACACTTCTGACTGGGCGCCTTTAATCACATCCGCCGCACCTTCGTGCAGGACTAGCAGCTGGAGGTTGTGTCTAGGCTCACTGTGCTCTTGAGTGTGCCTCCGGTGCACATCGGCCACAGTCGCATGGCGGTCATAGACTCATTACGCCTTCATACCCTTGCCCAGTTGCCGTCGTAGTGCTCCGGCTATTCTTGGTGCATTTCCATCACCGATGATCCGCACTTCTCGTGGGGAGTCGGGTAGAACCTGCCTCTTGTTGGGTCCATACTGAAGAAGTTGGCGTGGAAAAACTAGCCCAACTTTCTGCTCTGTCGTTGGGTGCCCGAACCGAGTCGGCGTCGTCTCTCCGGAGGAGGTGTCTCTCGCCGTTGTCCCGCTGGCAGGTTACCTGGGCACTTTTATCCCTCCGCGCCGGTTTGCTGGATTTCTCCGATGGATTTGAGGTGCACCCGCTGGGCGAGGGCTTGTCGCGCTAATCGCCCGCCACTGTGCTACTCGTTTGGGCGCCAGCATCCACAACACCAAGCCTTTCTGTGGTCGCTGTAGGTGTGTTGAACTCGCCTTGCGGTGGCTTTCGCACCTCTGGCTCCTCTTGAACCTCCCCAACAGCCGTGGGTTATTCTGAGGAGTTCTCGATGTGCAGCGGACTTTCTGGGCCACTAGAGGTGTGATGAGGGAAGTGCTGACGTGCTCCCCTTGGGTCGACTGCGAGCCGGAGGCATCGTCCCCGTGTAGAGGTTTGCCTGGTGGTACTAGGAGTTGGTCCTGCTGTTGTATTTGCTCCTTCATCTGCAAGATGACGCACCCCAGCGCCTCCATCTCTGCGTTCGCATCCAGTACCTTTTTGTGCAAAGCATCTATCATGATGCATTGTTTGCAAACGAAGGGGCTCGCCGTAGCCATTTTCAGGTCTTGAAACTCAGTCTCCTCCAGGTAAGCCCACCTTCCACACTTGTCACACTGCATCTGGTCATCCTCGGTTTGTTGTCGCCTCTTCACTCTCTTCATCGCCATGACGTGTCGGGAATTGCTGCAGGGCCGGCCACAGGGAAAAACCGGGCGAGGGAGAGATTGGTCTGACGGGAGAGCCGGTCGGTGGGGGGGGGGGGGGGTGAGGGTTGCTTCCTTGAACGTTGCCTTCCCACCGTGAAATGACGATGGCGGCGCTTAGGCGCCGTGTGCTGTGCGATGTCAGTGCACATTAAAGATCCCAGGTGGTCGAAATGATTCCGGAGTCCTCCACTACGGCACCTCTTTCTTCCTTCTTTCACCCTCTTCTTTACTTTTCCCTTACGGCGCGGTTCAGGTGTCCGTCGAGATGTGAAACAGATGCTGCGCCTTTTTCCTTTCCCCCAAAACCAATTTTTTTCAGTAGCCGCCACCACCTCCGCTGCGGCTCGCGCGACGTCGTTGCGAGAGGGGTGGGAAGAGTGGCCTTAAGGGCCAGCCCCTTACAAATTTTAGGAGAGCTCCCTAGTCCGGGACCCCTGTGCCACATGGTGTGAGCATGTCCCTCCAACCCTGCTTACCCCCTTTCCCATCACCTACCAGAGAGCTGAGAGGCTGCCCTGCTCGGCTCTGCTCTACGTTAGATAGCCAAAGAGCCCTCGTCACTATGGCCCGAGCTGCCGCGGAAGAGGGGAGGCTCGCGCCGCCGCCGGTAGACCGACCACGGAGCTGCCTGTTAAATGTTTCTTCTCGGTCTGCCCGCCGCTGGTGGTGGTAGTGGTGGTAAACTTAATAAATATTAAGCCATATCTTAGGCTATTCTTATGTTGGGTCTTGGTCTCATGATTTGGCCAGCACTCGGTGACGCCCGGCGACTTCCAAAGCCCAGCCCACCAGCTGCTTTTGGACAGCTGTGTCGGAGCTGGACACCGCGACCTCCCATCGCTCGAGGTCAGTGAGTAGCCACTCTGATGGTGGCTGGAACTCAGAGCATATAAGTAGAGCATGAGGTGGAAATCAGCTTTTGGGGCTCCACAGAGTGCACTCTGGGTGCAGTAGTGCTAAATGGGCGAGGGAGATAAAGGTGCGAGTTTGTAGTTGGCGCCACGTCACCTCCTTTAATTTGGTGAGTGATTTGTGAGGCGGAGGATAGTTGTTACTCCCTGTAGTGGAGTGAGATCACGTGGTACGTGATCATTCGGTCACGGGCGCTCCCTGGCTCGGCGGCTTGCCCTGCTCGGTTGACGTACGCTCGAGCGGTGTCATGGGTGGCTTCATTGCCAGGATGGCCGCATGCGCGGGGACCCATATGAGTTGAATGGGCCTAGTGGGGGGCTGAGAGGAGTTGAGAGTTTTATGGGCGACGGCATGCGTCCGCCCTTTGGCGAAGTTTCTAATCGCAGTTTCTGAGCCACTAAATATGAGTGCGGCAGTGGTGGAGGAGATCGCAAGGGAAATTGCAGCTTCTTCGACTTCTAGCGAGGCGCACATTAGGACCGATACAGCTGCTAGAGGTTTCGATCCCGGCCGCGGCGGTCGAATTTCGATGGAGGTGAAATTCTAGAGGCCCGTGCACTGTGCGATGTCAGTGCACATTAAAGAACCCTAGGCGGTAGAAATTTCCGGAGCCCTTCAGTGCGGCGTCCCTCATAGCCTGAGTCGCTTTGGGACGTTAAACCCCCGTAAACCAAACCAGCTGCTAGACGTGAAAGATTGTGGCCGATTGCGTTGATGGCAAAGGCCGGCTGAGTGGTGTATTCCGCGGCATCCACACAGACAGCCTCTGTGTGTTGGTCATAACGCTTGTGTAGTGCCTGGGCTCTTGCTGCGCGTCGAGCTTTCTGGTGGACTGGGTGCATGTTTTTTTGGGAGTGGATGTACTGTTAGAAGCTTTTGGGTGGCCCCGGGGGTGGGGTATGTAGGCCGGAGAGTGTTGGTTGGGTTAAGACCTATGTTCTTTATGATGCTGCGGCCTGTAGGGGTGGAGGAGAAACGTTCAAGTCGTGCCGTACGGTGAGCTTCTGTAAGCTCGGCTAGTGTGTTACGTATGCCCATGAGTAAGAGCCGTTCGTTGGAGGTGTGTCGAGGGAAGTTGAGTGCGGTCTTGTATGCCTGGCGAATTAGGGAGTTGATTTTCTATTCTGCTCTCGTGAGGAAGAGATATGGGAGCGAGTATACTATGCGGCTGACGACGAATGCTTGAACTGCGACGGAGGTCATCTTCTCTCATGTCCCTGTGTCGGTTGGTAATTCGTCGTATGAGCCTCCTGGTCTGATGGACGGTGTTGGTGAGTTTGGTTATCGTGATGGTGTTCTTGCCGTTCCTGTGGAGCAAGGTACTTAAAGATTCGGACCTTTTCCACTTTTGGGATGGGGGTGCCGTCCAACGTGACTTATATTGGAGGCGGGGGTCATAGGTTTGTCCTACAGCTAGGTGGTCGAAGAATGAGTAACTCGGATTAGGTAAGGGAGCAGTGCCCGCCGCTGTTGCCCCAGGAGACGGGCTCTTCGCCTTGCATTGCCGGCATGCTCCGCCGTCCCCGCTCCCGACGTGCGAGACTCCATCGGCGCTGGAATCACGCCAGCAACGGCGCGGCCGCGATGGACGCGCGCTGGTTGTGCCATGTCTTTTCATGCGGTTGCCTTTGAGGCGGTGTTGCCTCAACTGCTTTCGCATGTCCTGCTCGATTTAACTGCGTTAAAACCTTACCATTTTTTTCTCTACATGATACATGTTCATCTGTTGTCAGTATGTATACAGTGTTCCCTTTATTCCATTTCGCGTTGTTGCGCAACGCTGTCTTGTGGCTAACCGGGTCCTTATTATTTTGTTATTGCTGCATCACTTCACGTCACAAAAACAGTCTGTCTTGTCTAAGCTGCGCGGAATATTATAAAAGAAATGCGAATTATGTAAGGATATTTCCCGATCTGTTATAAGATTGTCTTTGTGACCAATGTAGGGACTCAGCATCATGCGAAATTCGAATGATAATTATCAAAATATCTTAATTAACTGCTTAATCAACAACAGTATAGAGGCCGAACCGAAGCCTGAAAATCATATATGCTAACGCAACAAAAACCTTTTCTCTAAAAAAGTTGTCCTGGGTGCGAGAGGCTGCAGTAGCTCGGCAACGGGCGGGCCAGGACCAAAACGGATGTGAAATAGTGCACCAGTGACGTCGATCACTGCATGCACCCTCCGCTTTGCGAGTGCAGACCAATGGCAGCGGAAACTCAATGAAACTGGCTTCATCACTGCCTTCACTTTTTTTTTTTGCGTGGTAACGCTCTACACCGTTCTCAGTCTTGAGGCTGCACCGCAGCTTCGAATATTGAAGTCTATCAATACCAGCAAATAATGAAAATCATTATGGGTCAGAGCGGATACAACTCTTAATACTGTCATAGCATTCGCGCCCACGCACGCAGCTGGAAGTGACGTTTCCCAATGGAGCAGTGACGCACTAATGTTTGTTTGGGTTCAGGGTTTCCCATAGAGCCAAAGTACTGCATGTTGTAGCATCTGCGACGATTTTCGTAAAGTTGTTGCTGGGTTACAACTAATGCCTGTTGGACTTTTGCAAATGCACAGTCACCTCTAAAATCAATAATTGAAATTTATTAAAACATTTTTGTTAATTGTCAACCGTAGATTGCACGATGTCTCGTTTCTATAGTGGCTGCCATGTCTTACAGTCTGACGGCAGATGTGGAAATGTTCTCATGCAACATCCTTTGTTTGAAATTTGGCGCAGAAAAAAAATACCTGTATAGTTATGCTGCATTTCCGACCTCGGAAACCAAAGGCGGAGGGGGGGGGGGGGGGCAGATGGGCATGCACGTAGCTAAGGCGGCTGTGCCTCAAATATTTCCCGCTGACCTGAAATCTTAAAGATAATCGCTTTAAATTCGATAACACCCTTTTTCTATCTTTTTTTTGTAAGAAAAGACCCACCGGCAGGGACTTCCTTTCTGCAGCCTTCGGGGGTGAGTGGGGGGGGGGGGGGATGAAAAACACCTACGGGCACCGCGGGTGCCAGACGAGACGACGGAGCTAGGCCACTGTGTGTGCGTATATGTTTATTTGGCGTCTTCGGTCTGTTCAATTCCAAAGATTGCCTTCGCAATCCAAGTGCTCTGTTTGCACAGATACCATCTCCGATCGAATAAATGGCAGCGGAAAGTAAACAAAGACATCGAAGAAACACACAGACGAGGACGATGCTAGGACGACGCACCATAGAAAAAAAATATGCAGCTAAAAAAAATGCACGGACTACAGAAGAAAGACAAACCCATTGAGCGCTGCATATTTCTTTTTCTGTAATGAACCAACAGGTCCAAATCGCCACCCTTCACCAGCCACGGTGCTTACGAACAAAGCGCTATAGAATGACAGGGAGACAGCTCAGTGGCTGTGAGAGGTGGCTGTGAGAGTTGCTAAAAGAGTTGACGACCACCGTGACCCCTACTCCGGGTGAGAAAATTCGTAGGCTGGCCCAAGGTTTACCGTGAATCTTTATGGACAGTATAGTCTGGCGTGCTCTAAGAGCGTCATTCTGGCAGTGCAAATGTTCAAGAAGGCCTGTGCAGGAATGTTTCAGATGCCGGGACCACGAATCGGCGCGAGCCTGCGTCCCACCGGAGCTGTCCGCAGAGGCGCAGCGTCCCGACCACCAGGATGTCGAACACTTGGAACAGCACGAAGAAGGACAGACCCAGGTACATGCCGTTGACGCCGCCAAGGTTGCTCAGCGCGCCGATCTCCTGGGAAAGTGTGCGTTACGCACACGAGAGAGGAAATAATTTGAGGAGATGCTTACCGCGGTATATCTAAGGGTAAGTTAACAAGCGAAAGTGCAGCGAAGTCATGTCACCTTCTCAAGGAGCGTCACGTGGCTAACCACCAAGAGTTCGTTACGCAGAGAACCAACATTTTAGGTTCACGAGGCTGCGAGAATTCCTGCGAACCAATGACAAGGATGCACTTGGGCTAGCCAATCAGCGTACGCGAAGGCATTGACGTAGAGCCAAACTCGTATGAACTGCGTGCGCACTGAATGACGTAACTGACGCTGCAGTCCTCAGGCGTTCACACAGTGAGCGGAATGAAAAATGCCTTGCGGCATTTTTTATTTTCCAGCTGATCAGCGCCGTTACAGAATGTTTGGCATCGTACATTTTCTTAATCGAGCATATATTGGACACATTCGACACAAAGGTGCCTTAAAATATTTTCAGCGCGCCATTTTCATAGCTCTTCGTGCTTAGATCCGGTGGCAGTTTCTGTATAGCTCGCAATATATTAAAGTGATTGGTAATGACGATACTATTAAATATAGCTCTCAAATGCTCTTAAATAGAAAACAAATAGGCCAGGTTTTCATGAAACGAATGTGTTCTCGCTCAACGTCTCCGTAAGAATTACGCTGCTGGTGCTCAAAAGCCGGTATTAAATCAGAAGAAAACTACGATTTCATGCGAAACACTGGTAGGTGATTGTGCCGAAATATGTTTAATAAATTATTACTTATCATTATCATCACCCTCACTACGCCCACTGCAGGACAAAAACTTCTCCTATATCTCTCCAATTTACCTGAAATGTGCCAGCTGCGGCCACCTTAACCTCGCAAACTTTCCAATTTCATCCGTGCACTCTCGCCACTTGCTACACTTGCCTTATATTGTCACGTAGTGGTGACGGCAGTCGAAGCAGCGATGAAGACGGACGAAAGGGTCTTCTAAAATAACTGTTTATTGGGCTGAGTTGCACCCAAAATGGACTGAATCACTCGGCGGCGGCGAAGCGACAAGCGTGCTCGGCGGTCGTCGAACAGAATGCCCGCCGCTGTCGGCCGTGCTCAATTTAAAGCTGATAGCGAACATTCGAGATAAAGGCCGCAAAGTTACTAGAACATTCCGGAACAACGTAGAATCAGCTTTGCCTGGCTGCGATCAATCGAGATAAATCAGTCGCGTCTTGCGTCGCAAACAAAGCGATAAGGTGGTGTCGCGGCAGATTTGAAAAACGAACAAACACTGCAAATATTGGCGGCATTACTCCCCTCTCAAAGAAGCATCGACCCGATGCATTAAAACAAATAATGCGACTAGTAAGGGAAAAAAAACAGATCTTGCGAAAATAGAGCATGGAAATGCAGCGGCCTTTAGCGGGCATAATACGGCTTCAGACGGACTACATGGACGACTTCTGGTCGTACGCGGCGTCGCTGGGATGCAGTCATTGCGTCAGGGATGACCTCATAATCCAGTTCACCCAGCCGACGAAGAACCTTGTACGGGCCGAAATAGCGGCGCAAAAGCTTTTCACTCAATCCACGGCGGCGAATGGGCGTCCACACCCAGACTTGGTCTCCTGGCTTGTATTCCGCGTTGCGTCTTCTTAGGTTGTAGCGTCTGGCGTCGGACCGCTGCTGATCTTTGATCCGTAATCGGGCAAGCCTTCGAGCTTCTTCTGCGCGTTGAAGGTAGGCGGCAACGTCGACGTTCTCTTCTTCTGTAACGTTGGGCAGCATGGCGTCTAGCGTGGTCGTGGCCTCCCTGCCATGGACGAGCCTAAAAGGCGTCATCTGGGTGGTCTCCTGCACTGCGGTGTTGTAGGCGAAGACGACGTAAGGCAGGATGACATCCCAGGTTTTATGTTCGGCATCGACATACATAGCGAGCATATCGGCATTGTTCAGGCGCTCGGTCAGTCCGTTGGTCTGCGGATGGTATGCAGTTGTCCTCCGGTGGCTGGTTTGGCTGTAGCGCAGGATGGCTTGCGTGAGTTCCGCCGTAAATGCTGTTCCTCTGTCCGTGATGAGCACATCGGGGGCGCCGTGTCGAAGAAGAATGCACTCCACGAAAAATTTGGCCACTTCTGCTGCTGTTCCGTTCGGTAGGGCTTTCGCCTCGGCGTAGCGGGTCAGGTAGTCGGTCGCTATGATGATCCACTTATTTCCAGATGTTGACGTTGGAAAAGGGCCAAGCAAGTCCATGCCAATCTGCTGAAAGGGTCTTGAGGGAGGTTCAATGGGGTTCAGAAATCCTGCTGGTCGTGTGGGAGGAGTCTTTCGCCGCTGACAATCTCGGCATGTTTTCACATAGTGTGCGACATCGGCAGACAGTCGGGGCCAGTAATACTTGTCTTGAATGCGGCGGAGGGTGCGAGTAAACCCGAGATGTCCAGCTGTCGGCTCGTCGTGTGAAGCCTGTAGAACTTCTTCGCGGAGACAAGTAGGTACAACAAGGAGGTAGGCTGTTTTGTTCGCTGTAAAGTTCTTCTTCACAAGGACCTCATTCTGCACACAGAAAGAAGACAGTCCTCGCTTGAATGAAGCGGGGGGTGAAGAAACCTTGCCTTCCAGGTACTCGATGAGGCCTTTTAGCTTGGGGTCCGAGCGTTGCTGCTGAGCAAAAGAGCTTGCGCTGATGGGTCCCAGGAAGGCGTCCTCATCGTCGTCCAGCGGCGGTGCATCTACAGGGGCTCGTGAGAGGCAATCGGCGTCAGTGTGCTTGCGTCCGGACTTGTAAACGACGGTGACGTCAAACTCCTGGAGACGCAGACTCCATCGAGCGAGTCGGCCAGAGGGATCCTTCAAATTGGCAAGCCAGCAGAGCGCGTGGTGGTCGCTGACCACCTTGAACGGCCGTCCGTAGAGGTAGGGGCGGAATTTCGACGTAGCCCAGATGATGGCAAGGCACTCCTTCTCAGTGGTCGAATAGTTAGCCTCGGCCTTGGAAAGGGAACGGCTAGCGTATGCGATGACCTTCTCCAGCCCGTCACTTTTTTGAACGAGAACGGCGCCTAGTCCCACGCTGCTTGCGTCGGTATGAACTTCAGTATCGGCGTTTTCATCAAAATGCGCAAGGATCGGTGGGGACTGTAAACGACGCTGAAGTTCCTTGAAGGCTTCTGCTTGCGGCGCTTCCCATTTAAACGGCACGTCTGCCTTCGTCAGTTGGGTCAGGGGCTCGGCGATGCGCGAAAAGTTTTTCACAAATCGTCGGTAATATGCGCATAGTCCGAGAAATCTGCGCACTGCTTTCTTATCGGCCGGCGGTTCAAAAACTGTCCAATAGCAGCTGTTTTCTGCGGGTCTGGGCGTACTCCTTCCTTGCTAACGATGTGGCCTAGAAACAGCAGCTCTTCGTAGGCAAAGTGGCATTTCTCTGCTTTCAAGGTTAGGCCAGACGACTTGATTGCGTCTAGTACTGTTCGAAGTCTTTTGAGGTGCTCTTCAAAGTTCGAGGCGAAGACAACGACGTCATCTAAATATACCAGACAAATCTGCCACTTCAGGCCTGCCAGCACTGTATCCATTACTCGCTGAAACGTCGCTGGTGCGGAACAGAGACCAAATGGCATCACCTTGAACTCAAACAGCCCATCCGGAGTTATGAATGCTGTCTTCTCGCGATCTCTTTCGTCGACCTCAATTTGCCAGTAGCCGCTCTTGAGGTCCATCGATGAGAAATATTTGGCGTTGCAGAGGCGGTCCAGTGTGTCGTCGATGCGGGGGAGGGGGTAGACGTCCTTCTTTGTTATGTTGTTCAAGCGGCGGTAATCCACGCAGAATCGAAGTGCGCCGTCTTTCTTTCTCACTAGAACAACCGGTGCCGCCCATGGGCTGTTTGAGGGCTGGATGACGTCGTCGCGAAGCATTTCCTCGACTTGGTCCCGGATGGCTTGTCGTTCTCGTGGAGACACACGGTAGGGGCTTTGACGGAGAGGTCGTACGTGTTGGTCTGTTATAATGCGATGCTTGGCAATTGGCGTCTGTCGCACCTTCGGCGATGTCGAAAAGCACTCACTGTAGTTTTGAAGCAGATTGCGGATCTGGTCTTGTCTGTTCCGGTGCAGGGCTGGGTTGATGTCGAAAGTGGGCGAGTTCTCTTGGTCAGGCGGATCTTCTGCCGAGGGGTCGGAGAGGGCGAAGGAATCTCGTACGTCAGATATTTCGTCGTAGAAAGCAATCGTCGTTCCTCTGTTAATATGCCGGAATTCTTCGCTGAAGTTAGTCAGCAGTACTTCGGCCTGGCCATTGCGGAAATGTGTGATGCCTCTTGCGATGCTGATTCCTCGGTCTAGTAGCAACTGCATGTTCCCCTCGATGATGGCTTCAGTGTTTATGGCTTTCGTGGCGCCTACGGTCACGATAACGCTTGAACGGGGTGGGACGCTCACTTCTTCCTCCAGGACACTTAGGGCAACGTGATTTTCCCGAGTTTTCATCGAAGCGATGGCTTCGTCCGTCGAAAGCGTGATCAGCTTGGATCGCAGGTCGATGATCGCCTGATGCTCATTAAGGAAATCCATACCCAAGATCACTTCGCGGGAGCATTGCGGTAGCACAACAAAGGTCGCAGGATAGGTATGTCCTTTGACAGTCACTCGCGCTGTGCATCGTCCTGATGGCGTAATGAGGTGGCCCCCTGCTGTGCGAATTTGTGGGCCGTCCCAAGCCGTTGTGACTTTTTTCAGCTGCGCAGCGAATGTTCCATTCATCACCGAGTAATCGGCTCCTGTGTCGACTAGAGCGGTAACTTTCCGGCCGTCGATAGTCACTTCTAAGTCAGAGGTCCTGGCTCCTGCATTGCACGTCGCTCTTGGCGTCGGGTCACGGCTTCGTCGCGTATGCGAGTCGCGGGTGGGGCGTGTGGTCGAAGCTCTTCTGGGTGGCGGCGTCGTTTTCAAGGTAGCTTGCGTCGTGGTCGAGGTTCTCATTGTGTGCGGCGTCGGTGCAGCGAGTGTCGGTTCTTCATGCGGCGTCGCGGGTGCAGCGTCTTCATGGGGCGTGGTCGGTGGAGGATCTTCGGCGTTTAGCTCGTGAGCAACCTCACCTCCAGAGGTTGCTGCCTTTAGTTTCCCCTACGGGGGCTGGGCGACCTTCCTTGTACCGCGGCTGCTTAGCTGCGGCGTGGCGACGCAAACCGCGAGGTTGACGGCGATGGTGAGCGCGAAAAGCGGTTCGGCGTGTACTCTTCTCGACGCAGGTACTCGTCGATTTCGTGCGGACGTTGTCCGAAGCGTGGTCGTGGGGCGTTAGCGGCAAATCCTCGAAGGCCGATACGTCGGTACGGGCAGTGACGAAGAATATGGCCGGCCTCACCGCAATGGAAGCACAACGGCCGGTTGTCGGAAGTCCTCCAGGCGTCGCATTTCCTGGGGCTTGAGCGTCGGTCATAGGCTGGGCGGGCGGGGACTGGGAGTCGGCGTTGTGGAACGATTGGCTCATCTCGGGGAGGACGTGGGGGTTGTCGCTGGGGCTGAGCAGTACTTACTGCAGCGGCGTAGGTCATGGCCTGGGGTTCTGTGGCCGTCGGGCTGCCAAGTGCCTGTTGCACTTCTTCCCGTACCACATCCATCAGAGTCGCTGCTTGTGGCTGTGGGGAAGATGGCAGTAATCGGCGTAGCTCCTCTCGGACGATTTCGCGGATAACTTCCCGCAAGCTGTCGCTGGTGGTGGCCGGCGTGTTCGAACGGATTGCACAGGCAGAGGAAGGGCGATTGTACTGCCGAGCTCGGACGTCGAGGGTCTTCTCAATCGTGCAGGCTTCTTGCATAAACTCCTCGACTGTTTTTGGCGGCTGGCGGACGAGGCTTGCAAAGAGTTGTTCTTTTACGCCACGCATTAAAAACCGAACTTTCTTTTCCTCGGTCATCCCGGGATCGGCGCGGCGAAATAGGCGCTTCATCTCCTCGACGTAACTGCGGACGGGCTCATTCGGAAGCTGGATCCTGGACTCGAGGAGTCGTTCGGCTCTTTCTTTCCTCACGACACTGGTGAATACCTTCAATAGTTCTCTCTTGAATAGCTCCCATGTCGTAAGGGACGACTCGTAGTTTTCGTACCACGTGCGTGCGGAGCCATCCAATGAGAAAAAAACGTGTCCAATCTTTGCCGCATCATCCCACTTGTTGAATGACGCCACGCGCTCAAATTGGTCCAACCATTCTTCAGGGTCTTCGCCTAGGGATCCATTGAAAGTTGGCGGCACCCGCGGCTGCTGCAGTATGATCGGTGTCGACATCTTTGGCGAGGTTGCAGTGCTGGTAGCAGCGTCTTTTCGCTGTCTGGTGCGGTCCGGCAGTTTCCCGAACTCAGGCTCCTCTCCCTGGAGACGTCGGCTGGCTCGCTGAGCTGCTGGTTCGTCCTCGGGTGTGAAGCGCTCAGGGCTGGGTTCACGACTTGAAGGGGGCGTCCGGAACATGGAAGTTACCCCGCACCTCCACCAGATGTCACGTAGTGGTGACGGCAGTCGAAGCAGCGATGAAGACGGACGAAAGGGTCTTCTAAAATAACTGTTTATTGGGCTGAGTTGCACCCAAAATGGACTGAATCACTCGGCGGCGGCGAAGCGACAAGCGTGCTCGGCGGTCGTCGAACAGAATGCCCGCCGCTGTCGGCCGTGCTCAATTTAAAGCTGATAGCGAACATTCGAGATAAAGGCCGCAAAGTTACTAGAACATTCCGGAACAACGTAGAATCAGCTTTGCCTGGCTGCGATCAATCGAGATAAATCTAGTCGCGTCTTGCGTCGCAAACAAAGCGATAAGGTGGTGTCGCGGCAGATTTGAAAAACGAACAAACACTGCAAATATTGGCGGCAATATTGAATCAAGTCCGTTACCCTTTACGACCATCGGCCATCTTGGATTCGCATTACATTCCCTGCTCATGCCCATTTGTTCTTCTTGATTTCCACCAGGATGTCATTAACCCGTGCTTGTTCCATCACCCACTCTGTCCGCTCCCGGTCTCGTAGCGTTACACCTATCAATTTTCTTTCCATAGCTCGCTGCGCTGTCTTTAACTTAAGCTGAACCCTTCCCATAGCGTCCACGTTTCTGCCCCACAGGTTAGTATCGGTAGAATCCAGTCCTTATATACTTTTCTCTGGAGGAATACTGGTGAACTATCGTTCATGGTCTGAGAATACCTTCCATATGCTCTCCACCTCACTCTTATTGTCGCAGGCATTAAATTTCAATCTCGTGGTCCGGATATGCGGTCACTACTTGCCCTAACCATTCCCTTATCATTTCCAGCACCTGGCTACCTATCGTAAACTGCTGTTCCTGTCCGAGACTGTTGAACATTGCTAAAATTTTTGGTGGTAAGGCTGAAAGTTGGGCGAGTTGAATTGGATTCATGGTGAAAGGTAGCGCGAGAAGAACAAGAACCAACTGAAGAAGCGTGTCGTGTCTTGCTTCTTCCTTTGGTTCTTGTTCATTTCGCGCTACCGTTCACCATGAATTACTTAAATTTTCTGCATATCATTTCTAGCCCCACCATTGTGCTCCGCCTGTCGACGTCATTGACGATGCTTTGTAATTTGTCCTCTGAGTTTTTAGCAAGGCAACATCATCAGCGAATCGCAGGTTACGAAGTTACTTCTCGCTAACTCTCATCCCCAATTCTTCCCAATCGAGATTTCTAAATGCCTCCTGTAAACACGTGGTAAATAGGACTGCAGCGATTGTGTTTTCCTGCCTGGCACGCTTCCTTAATGGCCTGTCCGGAGGCAGAGATTGGGGACGGGTTTATCACGGTTATTAGGCTAATAAATTACAACCGGCCAGCAAAACGATGAGGCGCAACTTCCGCCTCATCTGCATTCTGATCTGAATTGATGCGAATCACAGATATTTTGTCTTAGACTGTTGTCAGTTACTTGCGCAGAGTCTGTAACTCAGTGCTAGTGTGACTTCCGGCGTCTGGCCGCCTAAGGTACGCAGCAGGACTCGGCTTGACGTTTTTAGGACGTTGAGTAGTTCCCCGTACTCACATCGTATTTCGGTACTGATCTTATGTGCTCGTAGGTGAGACTGTTGAAATACAGGACCAGGCGAGCCGGTGGCCTACGTCAGGAAAAAAAAATAAAGCAAAAATTAGCCGAGAGTGAGAAGATTAGCGCCACCTAGTTTATAACGCGCACAACACTGCCTTCTGTCATGCTGTTACACAAGAAACGCTGTGTGGAGGAAATGTTGCGCAGCTCATTTCTTTCCCTGATAACAAATGGTAAGAAATCGACGGTGGTGTATCTCTTCATGTTTTCGCTCCTCCATAGAATGCAACATGTGAACAGCTTAGGTGTTCGAGCACGCTCTTTAACCTGGTCCACAGCGTGCTAATGATGCCATAGCATATCCGCAGTCGGGTTATCTTTACCCCATAGAATGGCATTGCTTTAAGTGCACATGTAGCAGTTCACTAGGAAAGAGGCTCACTTGGCCGCGAACACATCTGATGGGTGAAAAGAAAGGCACGCTACTCGGACTTCAAGTTTACTTCTTGTTCAAAGGGCTAAGCGAGAGCTGACAGGTGGCTAGTGTGCGTAAGAAATAGGGCTTAACGAACAAACAAAAATAGGGGAGCGCGTTTGACAGTGTACGGAAAGCACGCAACACAAGACAAGGTGAGAAGTTAAAGACAAGGTGAGAAGTCGGCGTTTTCGCATGCCCAGTCTCGTGTGCATCAGAAGAGCTCGGTGAGCATCATACCCGTGCTCCTTGGGCTGTCCCGAGATACCCTGCAATATGAGAATTGAAATAGGTAAGACAGCCGCATCCACCTATTGCGCTTTGTATACTGCTGCAAAAAGCCGTGCTGCAAGGATGCTTTCTCAGCAGGCGTATCTTTTCACTACTATCTCACCACACCAACGTTCACATGCTTTCACAATCGCTGACCTTTCTGAATACATCACGACGCCTGTGACGTTTATAAGGTATACGGTGGAGGGCTCAACGGTCACTGAAACGACCTTAACGGCGCCGTGTTTTTCGGTACTTTTATCAGTCTGCATAGTACAAATATCCGAAGTAATGTTTCGAGATTGCTGAACGCTATATAATAGGGGGGTGTCACTATTCGAATATTACGAATAGTGAATTGAATATCCTCCTAGTCAACTACTCGAACGAATCAAATAGTGTGTGCTAAAAATTATTCGAAACGAATCGAATGAGCTTTCAGCTTTTAGAATACTTTTGGAATAATTAGAAAAAGGTTCTGATAAGGCAAGCTGTACATTTCTTCGAAGACCGTTAAAAAAACAGGGCCCACAGCGCCACCACGTACAGTAGTTATACGATCAGTACGCGCTGAATGAAGGGTTCAGCAGCGCGACGCAGTTTACAATGCTCACCGGCCTCTAAAACTGGAGGATGCGGCAGGGCTCAGGCGAGTTCAGCAAACCCTTCCCTGATGCCCAATCTCGGAGGCCATGGCTCATACGTATGCGTAGCTGTCGCCCGTCTCATGCCTGAGGTGTTGCTATAGTCTATTCTCTTTCATCATCAATAGCAAAAGATAACTTTCTAATACGTTATAGTTTGGTGGTTGCAGTGTTAATATACTGGCTTCGTGCTGGGACCTCTTAGTATTGATTAGTGTTAAACTTTGATAGCTATAGCTTTAACTCCATAAATTATAGCAGCATACTGCAGCGCCGCCGCTGGCGGTTCAGTGTTTCGCATGATTGCTCGTTTTGCACGAACTTTCGCACAAGTAGCGAATATTAGTACAAATATTTGATTCGTATTCGATTCGGCTTGGAAGATGTACTATTCGTAGACTCCTACTGCGTAAGGATTGTACTTTATTTTAATGATTGCTGGCCTGTTGACTTTGCTCTCTCAAAGAACACCTCATTCATCCTATCAATAATCTGTGTGTCGTACTGTGTCGATTTAATATCGAAATGCTGCTTTACTGAACAAATGCAGCTCAGCGCTCCCTAGTTCACTGATTGCAAAACTAGGCAAACTGATAGTTCCGATATGCATTTACAGCCGTTTAGAACACTGCTAAAGAACTCTTTCTAATGGCCTCCTGGCTGTCAAGACACCTGCATTTCACTTTCTTTGCACTATTCTCTGAACACAGAACGGGGGCAAGTAATTTTGTGTTTCTCTAGGAAACAAGTGATGTAGAACATAAGAGATGTGTCAGGGATTGACAGAACGAATGACAGTAAAAATAACAAAGTTTAGAATTGTTGAGCCAGTGTACTGCGAATAAATAGCCGCTTAATGTCATAAACATGCATGAGTCACTTGAATACACTTTTCCTGCCTACTTAGCCAGCACCCAGTGCCGAGTTTGTTCCTTATTTGCCTTCTTTTGCCCACTCTATTTCCTCTATACGGTGCCTGGCTGTGCTTACCTCTCTCAGTGCAGTAACTGTCACATCGAGCTTGTATGAGATGTCCCTGCAAGGGAGAATGACACTCTGCATGCGCCATCTTTGCGTCTGTGCCAAGTCACTCGTTACATTGTCTCAAATCTGAACAAAAAGCGAAAAGTTATACTGCATTCAAGAGTCTTGCACACGGAATGGCCACGCTCGTTTTTACACACATACTGCGCATCCTCCAGCACGGTCAAACTAAACACTCGAATGTAACGATGCCAGCGCTTTCGTGGCACCGTAGCGCACATTGCCATCGTGCTCTTTTTGTTGGCCGCATGCGTGTGTACTTCCGTCACCGTGAGCTGTCGCCTCTAAGCTCGATGAAGGAATTAAATCATTGGCCTTTAACTGACGATCGCAGAGCGCAAACATAAACGACGCAGACGTACGACGAATACAATGTTGATTTGTAAATACGTACCGAGAGGATAACGCCAATACAAATAAACAAAAAAAAACTCTTCAGCGAACCTCGTTGGTTCCTTTGAAAGTGTTAGAAGCCATACGTTATCCCTTCCTTTACGGTGGGGTTTGGGTGTCCATCAAGATACGTGAGACGGTTACTGCGCCATTTTCTCTCCTCAAAACCAAAATTTTCAAACGTTCGTTATATCCCAGACTGACACACTAAAGTTTGTTATTTCTGAGGTGTAAAACTTAGGTTCATTATATTCGAGGTTAACACACGAATGCTCGTTATGTTCGAGGTTACCATATGAAAGTTCATTGTAACCGAAGTGGCATACTCAGGTTCGTTATATCCTATAGCTGAAGTGCCTTCGCCACACGCCACGTGCGACAGTGGTCGCAGTTTTCGCTTGCACAGACTGTTCTAATGCTAACGCAGTTTTAAAACCACTTAAAAAGCTGTAACATAAAAACTTTGGTATCATACAAAAAAGTCACACTTAGAGAAGCACTGCTTTTCCTGCGCTCTCTTTGCTGGTTCTCGTCATCTCGCACTGCGATCACCGTTGCATTGAACAAATAACTGCCTTGAACTTCTACGTTTAAGTAAGATTTGAAGTTCCAGACAACGCCCGAGTGCGGTTAGGACAAATTCCACAACAGGGCTCTTATGCTGGGCTTTATGACAGACTGGGAAGAACTCGGTGGATACAAGTCTGTATTTCACGCTCGTCTGAACCGCGGCCTGAAATCGAGCCGGTAATGAATGGATCAACAGTGGAACGCTGATTACGCCTAGCAGTCGGTCCGTCTCAGTGTAACCTTTCCCGAAAGGCGAGTAACGTATTGCACTTTGTCCTGATAGATTAAAGAGGCAAGATAATTCGGAAAGAATGAGAAGAAAAGATAAAAAGACACGATTTCAGTTCTTACCGGCAGGAACGATGGCAGCCGCAGTCTCTCTCAAGTTTCACGTTGGTCTCGACTGCGGAAACTTCGGACGCGCATTCAAGCTCTGCACGAGAACGGAGTGTCGTTAACATCACATAGGAAATACCATGCTGTTTTTCGTGAACTGAACGGAGGAGTGATGCCATGAACGCAATTTCGCTGTATGTCGTTTACAGCTTTTACAGCCCGAATACTCCTAACAGGAGAGATTTCGAGACAAGCTATAGAATGGGCTGTCCACGAACTCCACAATGTCGTCACTGCTTGTCTTGGTAGATGTGACTCTTGAGAATGAACCTTAGCTCTCTTTAGGGGCTGATAGTCAGATGTGCCATTTTAACAGCGAACTTCGGATCACTTTTGGTTCCAATGTTGCGAGAACGTTTCAAAATTGTCGCATGCGTACTGTTATATTTTAAGATGACTATAATCATTATTTCTACTAATTGCAATTTTTTTCTTTCTTTTTATTTTTTATATTTCTACGCTATTGAGAATGACTTTTAGGAAGCGGCTATCTGTAAGCCCGATGTAAAGAAAAATGTAAAGAAAATATTTTATGCGACATAAAATTTTTTAGACAGTCTATAGATTGTCCACTGACTTGTCTATAAAGTCTATAGACTCTATAGACAAACCATAGATAGCAGTCTATAGGCAATACAAAGACTATAAACAGCCTATAGACAATATATAGATTTATGGCCATACTCATTTAGTAGACTATTGTCTATAGACAGTCTATAGACTAAGATTGACAAAAAGAAATCTATAGGAAGACAAGAGAGTCTATAAGAAGTGTATAGTCTGTTTATAGACCATTTTTGTAAGGGATCACGGCGTGCTCGCCCATACGTTTTGCTTCTTCTTCTTCTTCTTCTCTTCACCCCAGGTATATGGCACATACCCACGTTTTGCTTGTTTTGATAACTTCCTTTATTTCTTTAGTTTACGTAGAAACTCTTTGGCCGTTAGCTCTTGTGTCGTCTTTCTTGTGGTGTATCTTTGTTCGCGCTAAGTATTACAGCAGTGTATAGCGCACCAGCTCACCCAAAAACAAGAAGTTTTGCTGAAGCAGAGCACGTGGCGAGACTCACTCTTCTTTGTGCAGGTGCGGTGCCTCTTCGCCAGAGTTTTGATCTGCGGCAGCTGAGCCGAGAGACACTTGCACTTGTCCACGATTTTCACCTGAAGGCACATGTTCAGGCAGTCCTGCTCGTGTCCAATTAAGGTATGGAAGGAAACGAGGCCACCAGGTTATGTCCGTCGGGCTCGGAAAATAAACGCGGATGAATCGAGTTACAAAGATCGGGCCTGCTAGCCGTGTTGCTGCACTCAAGGCTTCTGGAAGCTAGAGGCTTTAGTTGCACGCGTACTATTCATCTGGAAAACTGAGCATGTCTAACCCAATATTTTAACAACGACGTGGAGTTAGTATGGAGCATACATTGCATCAGATTCGACCATATTAGTGATCAAAATTCTCCGCTCGAGTTTTATGAAGAAAAATTTGCATTCCCAACCAGAGAGATTTGTAACAAAATCAGAAAGCATCGTTTCGTCTGTTCAACTCGCTGTTATGTCATTTAGCTATCTAGTACAAAAACCGCGTCGCACAGAATACAAATGAGTATAGTACGAAACTGTCTGCTCAATGAGCACAAAAAACAAAGAAATGAGCAAACTAATGGCGCAATGTCGCTAATTCTTTCACGCTTCCAACATGTCGTGGCCTCTACTGCCCGAAGAATAATTGACTGCTAATGTAGATGAACACGGGAACGAAATGGCTCAAGTGTTAGGCGTTAGGATGTCGGCATGTCTGTAGCTGATTTCGCCGTTTAAATATTTATGAACCACCATTCGTTAAACCTCACCTGACAATTGTGACCGGAGTACACTTTGTGCCGCACAAAATGAAAATTGCATTATTTATTTATTTATTTCTTATTGAAAATTTACCGCAAAAACTTCCGGTGTAGGGTATAAAGTGAGGGGTTGCGTTAAGACATAAATACATCATATTTTAGATGATTCTTCTAATACCGCTCACATGGCAAATAAATCCAGCAGTCTTCTTTTTTTTTCTCGGAAAATAGTTAAATTCTATACTAGGAAAACTTCGCAGTATCACGCATGCAGATTCTCGAAATTTTCTCGAAACATTTTTTTTTCGAAACTTCCTTGAGATCCCTCACCAAGCATTCATCTAATATTATTTATTTATTTATAAATACTGCGGTCTTGAACAACAAGACCATCGCAGGTGGGTACATAATTTGTGTAACACCAAAGGACACAAAAAAAAGGAAATACAGCAGACAAGGCATCACAGCAACGAAATTAGTACATCACACTGTACTGTATCGTTTCACAACCTCAGAATATATATACTGCAGTCATAGAGCCAAGCATATAATTAAGTAAATCTCAACAAATTACTCATCATATCATATGATGATATGGTGATGACGCAATTTTTTTATCAGCGTTCCATCTGACGATTTAAGACTCGGGATAAAAGCCTGTTCGGTAGTGACGTTGTGTTCATATAAAACATACTGCTTCCCCTGTTACCGGTTTCTTATCCTGCATATGCAACACTGTATTTGCTTGGACAGTAGCACGCAGCCCATGGCTGAATTTTTCCAATGAGACGACTCCGGACAAACCGGAAGAAGCAGCCACAGCTGTGCACAGATGTATACCCATATATTTAGGTTTTGACAAATACTGTTGGGCATATAGGGCCGACATAAATGAAGAAAGTGGCTTAATCAATTTAGGCTGTCATGTCCGGAAAAAATGTCAGAACAATAAGTCTGGAATTCAGCGTTTTTTGGGCACGAGTAAATTAATGTATGCTTGGTGCATAACGTTCATGCTGCTCATAAAATCTCTAGGGACGGGTCTGAATAGTAACTTCTCGAGCTCTTAAACTATCATTGCCTTTGGTACGCTGGAGGCTATTTTCACCCAGTTCTCCCGCGTAAGTAGACATGTTCAGCCTATTTTACACCCATCTACGTTTGCAGGATGGACACTGCATAATTTGTGAACGGCGCTTTGAACGTTGTCCGTATTTAAAAGAATGCTCGCTTTGACGGGACAGAGAGCTGTTCATCTGGGTTGCGTCACACATTGTTTATGTTGCCTAGGACAGCATGGATCTCGCCAACTAATCTAAATGCATCCCGCTGTCTTGCTTGGCTCTGACGTTTATAATTACAGTGCTGCCGAACACCTGACTTCACGTACCTACCTAAAGGAGGCTAAACACAAAATTACCTCTCTGGTGTAGACGCCGTACATGTTGTCCATGTAGCCAAGCAGGGGAGGGGGCCACGAGTTCCGACACGGGTTGGCATACGGCGACGGCAGCCCCGTCTGCGCCAACTGCGCCCAAGTTTCAGTCAGGAGACCGCTCAACATAGATTCACTGAGTACGAAAGTTCCATGCACTGGTGGCGTCGAGACAGTGGGGAATAATAGACATATATCACTATCAGTACTAAAAAGGGTGGTATTAAGCTACGTTATCTGCACCGATGGGGTCAGTTTAAGCATGTCCCTGCTTCGCATAACTTGTGGGCTGATGGGTTTAGCAAAACTTCGTGTATATCAGCATCAACAGAAGACATTTCACCCCGATGATAGCGAAAAATCGATGTGGTCAGCATTCAGCACGCATCATGTCTGCATAACACGTCAACAGGAAAATAAAAACTTGTTATGGAGACCGAGACAACCAGCGCTGGCGTCTTAATGAGGGTGAAATGCGGTGTGGCACTCTTATACGCTTTTTAGATTTAAAAGCAATTTTGCACCAGCTAGCTGCAGCTGGCGCCACTTATGAGCCGCTGTCAAAGACTGCAGTGATAAACTACATTAATAACGCATAGATGTGAGATACCTGGTTTAACCGAAGAAGTTTTCAATGAGTTACGCTGACAATAGTTTCTACCTTACCACATCGAGGCCGACGTATGTTGTGTAGCCCGGTGTAAGGTAGACGCCATCACTGCACACAGAAGACCTGCGCAAAAAACAAAAAAAAAACAATGTGCAGTGCGTTTTGCCGAACTCATTTAGCTTTCAAATAAAAGTTCAAATTGCCCATATTCTTAGTTTTATGCATGTACACCAAGGAGGGGTATGCTTTGGTGAGCATGCACATGTGCATGCGCATATAATGATGCACATTATAAGTTCTCGCGTCATGTTTGCCTTCAGTTATGTTTACGGCTATTTCCGTCCGTGTCGTACCTTGGAAGACGTACAAGGGTAAACATGACATTGCCACCAGGTTTTTTCTTCTGTTCAAAGAGTGAACCAGCAGGATTGGTTAACGGGCGTTTCCTAAGCTACAGCCGAGAGAAATCTTCGGAAGCCGAGAGGCGTTCAGCGTGAAATAAGGGAGGGTTTTGCAATATTCTCTGCCGCCTACAACCTTACCACGCGTGTACTATCAGCAACAAAATCAAGCGCGTACAAGAAAGTTGGGAAAGCCAACACGAAAAATTGACAGGTGATTACGATAGTCGGTAATGCGAATTTTGAGCGCAACAGCCTGCCACCGCTGGAAGGTGGAGTGTTTCCCGTGGCAGCCACCTTCCGGGTGTCCATTCCTCCGCTCTCGCCGTGACAGGTGTCGTTTCGCTCTGCTTCTACTACCTGCCACGGTTGTCAGGTGGCGTGTTACCCTGACAACGCCGACCACGCCGACCGCTGACTATGGCGCGGAATCCACGAACGGGGGCCTAAGACCTGCGCTCTAAAACAAACATAGTTGCCCCTGGAGAGGAAATACATGTGAGGTTGATTAACAGTTCTAAAGGACTGTCTTCGCGCCTTTTACAGCAAATTAAGTTGCACTACTATTGAGTTTCCACAGGCCAAGATATTGTTACGAGGTGGCAAGGCAAGGAACGGGACGACATGATGACAGATGAAAATATGATTTAATGGCTGCGGGCCTAGCGCGAGCGCACCATCCCGCGCCACTGCCGTCTTCGTTTTCGTAACAATATTCTCATTTTCCTGCTAATATTTCGTACGTCTTGATCGCGTTTCATTTGCTGACGATAGTACGCACCCTCATGGGGTCTCGTCTGGGTCCCATGACGAGATGCGGCACATTCTCAGGACCGCCCACTCTTCTTTCTACGTGTTCCTAATGGCACAAGCCCGGCTGGCTAGCAGCATTTTCGTCAAGAACGAGGTAAACGCCGGAGCTTTCTCTCACGATATTCGACGCTGGCAAATTCGAAGCCACGATAAAGAGAAAACACTCGCACTAAGGTCCTCGTGCGACGATAACTTTAGGAATGCTAGGCATCACCCCTACCCCTACCCCCTGCTGTGACAGTTTTGGCCAGGGCACGCAGCAAGACTATACAGGAGGTGAAACTCCCGTCTGCTCGAACGAGCGCAGGCGACCAGATAAATTCACATCTGTATGCGCCGACGGGGTCGCATGCAGTGGCGGCGCCTTGCGGCGCCTCGTAGAAGCAGCAGGAAAAAAAAATGCAGCGCCCGGGCAGGCGGCTCCGGCGGCGCGCGCTCAAAAGCAGACGACAAGCAGACGACACGGGTGTTTGCTTCAGCGAGCACGCCGTGACGTTGTATTTCAGTAGTTTCTTTCCAGGCCGCCAGGCGCCGCCAGCAGGATAGTGGCGCCGCGGGGTTGGGACCTTTTCTGGTCGCCGCGGACGGCGGAGTTTCCGCTCCTTATAGTCTTCCTCCGTGGGCCAGGGTCACCCCCTGGACTACATACTCGCTATACACCCAGAGAGCCATCGGCGTAACACAGAACTATACCGCCCCGCCCATCGTCTTGCGAATGGCTTAGTGGCGGTCTTGGCTCACCGAGTACCGGCTGCGTGGACCATGACGATGAAGCCCGCCTGGTAGGACGTGGGCAAGTACTCGTGTAACTCCATGTTCAGTGTCATCACCAGACCTGTCATGTCAGGAAGAGAGCTGGGCGTAAGGACTCCGGACTCGACAACCCTTTCCCACTGCACATGGTCGCGGCCAGACAAGCCAGATGCAACTCAAAACTAAGCAAACTGTCTTACATTCAGGCATGCACTTCGTTTGTGAGTGAACTGTCTCGAGAATGCCGTCGCTTGTCACAGTTTGAATAACTGAGCGAAGGCTGGGCGCCTAAAGGCTCCGCCAGCTCTGTTGTGCTCTCCTGCCAAGAAATTTTCTATTCCAATAAATGAGCAAACAAATTAACACTTGGGCTCCTAGAAGGGAGACACGGAACAAGTTTATTGCTTAGACGATTTTACGTTGCCTCCCACAGTATACTCCACTGTTCTCGGTTGTGCGTATCAGTACGGCAAGCTCACAAACAGGTTGCGCAACAAATTGGAACGCATTGTACCTCCAATAATAAGCTCTAAAAACTTTAGTGGAGAGAAAAAGGCGCTTCGGGATTCTAAATTTTCTACTTAACGCAGATGTTGCGTGTTTGCAGCGTTTTACCGTCGTAAGGTGAGGACAGGGAGTTGTACAGGAGCCGCTCTTTTTTACCACACTGGAAGCAGAAGCAGTTGCCGAACGAGGCGCTGGCGATCCAGCGATACTGCCTGAAAATGAACAGAAGTACACTTGAGAGATACAATATAGGTTAATGCGGCGAGGGAGGACTAGCGTTTACTATACATCAGTGAGACGAATGCTGACCTATTGCCTCTCATCGTCTACTGCCTTCAACGAAACTGGCAATTGGGCGAGTAGGGCACACTATAGGAACCAGCGCCACCATGTAGAGATATGAACTACAGATGGCCTCTAGGCCATCAAGTGAAGCTTATTGGAGCATTGAATAATATACAGGGTGTTTCACCTAAGACTTTATAGAGTTAAGAAAAAAGGATTTTTGAGTTAGAAAAGCGCTTTTTTTCCGCATAGCATTGTCAGCGGTGTAATGCATCAGAATAGAGCTAAGACGCTCTAACTAGCAGGCTGGTTACCTAGTACTGAATTCTTAACTTTTTAACTACTACTTTTAGGCTCCTTAATTAATTTGAGGCGTGTAATCAACCGTAAGTAATATATCAGTTTTTAGAATTTCGAAAACGCGGTTACCCTAGGCGCTGCGGCCCAACAAATTCTGGCTATTTCGACGGATTACGTGCACTGAAGAAGCTGGTTTGTCTGCAAGTTCCTCGAAAGCCCATGCATTATGGCGCGATGAGGCCTAAATTTGTTGCGCCACAGTGCTGAGGACAACTGCGGTTTCGAACTTCTAAAAACTGATATCGATATTACTTGCGGTGAGCTGCACGCCTGTCAGTAATTAATAAGGAGCTAAAAGTAATAGTTAACCCTCCCGCTAATTAGTACGTCTCCACGCTGCGGAAAGGAAAAAGGAGAATAAAGATGGTCATAGAGGGTGAGGATGTGGGCAGGAAAGCGGTGCTAATATACACAAAAGCAACATGTGCGCTCCTAATCACAATCGCGAGTCAAGATCCGAGGGAAGAACGCCCGCATTGCCCCGCCAGTTTTCCAAGCCTGGACTAATACCCCTGTCACACGGGCACTTTCGATCCTCATTGAGCTGGATCTGCATCGAGATTTTCGAGCTCATTGAGAAGTTTCCCTCATGTGTGTTAGGTGGCGCCAAATGTCCCGCCGACAGCCATAACATGGCGATGTCCGGCAACACTGTGCAGTCGGGGGCAGCGGCAGCCAAATCCGTAGCCAAATCGGTACATTGCGTATCTGCATGCGCCAGGTTTTTGTGGCGCACCTCTGCTGCTGTGCGATGCAACCCGAGGGCCCGCAACGTCTCCGCGATTTCTGCACAGACTGCGGCGTTTCTCTTCTGGCGCCGCAAATCATTTAGGCGGTCCTGCCAGCAGTCGATGAGAGCGGCAGTCTCGCGCTCGCTCCAGTTTCCGCGCCGACGAGCAGAAGGACGCCATCTTTGTTTACACTGACGGCGAAGCTTGGAGCGTGGTGTAGAGATTATTTTCAAATGTTTGCATATAAGCAGGCATGGTACCTGAAAAATGTTCTGTATTACATTTTAATCAATTACAACACCAACAATTGTGGTTTGGTTTTGTTAACTTGTGTTTATTTTTATAGCTTCATGAGAGCGAGAGTGTTCTCGATTGTGCTTGGAACCTCAAGCACTCTTGAGGAATCGGCATCGAGTCAAGCAGGATCGAGCTCGATTGCGCTTGAAAGTGGCCGTGTGACAACCGTCGATCTGCAGAGTTCGATGAGCATTGACTCAATGAGGATCGAAAGTGCCCGTGTGACAGGGGTATAAGTCTGAGCCACGCCTTCCCAAGCGTTTCAAGTCCACCGCTGGGCCGAGCGCCCAGTTCAAGGTCCTCAGAGACCGGCTGTCTCGACACGCATAGTCAGGGAATATTGCGATTACATGCATGGTCGATATATCTCAGTGATGTGGTAGAAAGCGCAGTCGGACGATTACGCGACTGTAATTAAATTGAGGTACCACTTCGTGAAATCAATGCACAATCTCAGTATACATGTCTGTTTACGCTGAATTGCACACGGAAGGGTAAATGTCATGGGCTGAACCAGCCTTTGAAGACGTTTCTCTATAAAATGTGTCTGCTTGGCGTCTCGCTGTCTCACTGATCTCAGAACCGCAATGCAGACAGGTGGTGGCCGATCTCGAAAATGGCACTGTTCAAACACAGTTGATGAGGGCGTTCTTTGCTTGTGCGTCACTATGGTCATTACCGCGCAGCCCGCAGTGTACTGGCACCCACTGAAACGCTGTCAGGTATTCAGTTCACGACGAGGAGAATTAAGGTGGCTCCTGGCCGTCGTCGTCAAGGCTATAAAGGAATATAAAAAAGTGGTCGCGCTGTATGGACGGGATTATTTGGTTTTGTGGGGCTATATGTTATATATGTTTTATTAACTTTCAGTTGATAGTCCAGCTGTCATGTGCCCTTTCATGTTGCTTTCCAGTTGAACCAGCTGTTTTTTGTCTGCGGCCTAAGGTTCTGATTAAACAAACGCTGCAAGAAACAATCAAGCTATTTGCAAGAGCACGATTTCACAGAGTGTGCCCTGTATAGCATCGACCCAACTACAGGGCTCTGCCAGCTTAACTGAGAAGGTCATGCCTCGGCATGCGACTAGGTTTTGATTGTGAAAAGGGATCAGCAGCCGAACGCCAAAGGCACTGTTCCACTGTGATCCGTGGCTGAAATGTATCGCCATACATTTGAGCCATAGAGAAAGGAAAAAAATGCCGAAGAGGCTATGAGATCGCTTTTTTTTTAAGCCGGAAGAGAGACCATCGCACCACAGCTACTGCGGTGCCATTTTTGGCATTTGCAAAGCGCGCCCGGACAAAATTCCCGCCAGAATTACGGCTTTATAACGCCGCATCTCGTTCGGACAAGTTGGCTTCATTTTTTTTACATGCCCTTTCTTGTTTACCTCCCTTCACACCTGTCACTGGAAGGTTCTACAGCCGCTCCTGCCATAACAACTACAGCGCAGTCTGTGGCCGTTATTCAAAGCAACCGGACAAGATCGCCTTCGGAACCACGTGGCTTCCGCCGCGCTCTCTTCTCCGGCAGCGGTATTGTAAATGTCTACCCTGCCTTTCCTTTTGCCATAAATCTTGGCATAAGACGCGGAGATAAGACATTTACAGCAGAAAGGACTGAAAAAGGTGCGCATCTTCTTCCAGTGGGTACGAGGACACAACAGAATTGTCGGAAATTACTTAGTTCGGCCCACGGATGTCACAAGAGCCGACGCAGTAAGACATCTCTGACTGCTTGCACGAAACGCGACTTTAGCGTCATAGTCTACCCTGGAGACTCGGCATGGCGTTTGCACCACATCGACCCCTTATTTCCAGTGAATAACCAGCCTCTCCCGCTTCGTTGGTACGCTGATGTGTCGCTTGTGGCTGGGTGTGGCGTTTAAAAATGCCTACTCCCACCTAATCGCAATGGCGGAAAACCAGCTTGTGAGAACTGCGGGTGGGATGATATGATTGGGCACTTACTTTGTGACTGCCCTCGGTTTGAGCGTGAGCGTGTCCTCCTGGCTGCAACGCAGCGCCACTTGGATCCTCGTCACCTTAGAGAAGCCATTATTCTGAGGCCTTGGACTAAACCTCATTCCCAGAGAAAAGCTATGAAGGCGCTGTTTAAATTCATATACTTCAAGGCTATAAACTTTCAGTGTGCGCCTTGTGTACCCGCATAGTAACGGCCTACGGACACGTGCAAAAGCGATCTTCCATTCCTCTCTCCCTTTCTTTCTCTCCCTTTGTTCCCCTTCGCATGTGTAGGGTAGCATACTGGGCGTCGCCTAATTCACATCTCCCTTGCATTTAAGTTCTTCTGTTTCTCTCTCTCGCTCTAATCAGGAAGTACTTTGATTCATTGCTATGCTTTCCCTCATTGTAATGTGCCTCCTGTTTAATTGATCCTTCTAGGACTTTAGATAGGAGAGCAATCTGGACGATATGAAGATAAGCGCGAAAAGGCGAGCTTTTCAAATGTACTCTGACAGCAACACACTACTGAAGAACACGTGAGTAACGAACAATCAGAAGACGCAAACTCTTGTTGCAATGTCACGTCATTGATTTGCATCTCCTCGCGGACGTTTTGCGTGACGTAAAGTCTGCAGCGGTCAGGAGCGGCGTGAAGGATGCTCTACGGGTGAATCAATGTAGGGCCTCGTTTACATGAAGCTGAAAGCGGCGGGTCGAGTCAGGGGATCGAGTGCAGCAAGGTCAGCCCACCTCGACTACTACGCGTTTACATGAACTCGATTTTAGCGAGTCGAGACCGGTTCAACTGCAGCGACACCAAGCGTTAAGCAGGCAAAGGGTAGAGGGCAGTGGCAGCCCCCAAGATCGCGGCACGACACTGCTATCTCGGAGGCGAGACAGCGCAAGCGAAAAACAGGTTAACATTTGTCTTCTTCCCTCCCACTAACCCGACTCTTCGACTGGATTCGGTTCACATGCTATCTGCCGTTGGGGTCGAGTGAACCAACCCACCCCCTGCAGCGGAATTGACTGGACTTGCTCCCTCGAGTCCCGCACCCGACTCTGTGGTGTTTACATGCACCCAGTAACCGGTTTTCAACTCAACTCTTCAACTAAACCCCGTCATGTAAACGCTGCTCAGGTGTTTAAACTAGCGGCCGGAGTGGGGGACAGATGTATAAAAAAGGACGAAGAGTACGACGCGTATTGTTTAGAGAACTTTTCCCTCATTTATGGCCAGGCACTATAGAAATGTGTTGGTTGGACAAAAATGTGTGAAGGAGACTTTTTCACTCGTTTCACCCGCGATCTTCGATCCACTTCCAGTCCACTATGGTAGCCCGCGAACGGATATGAAATCTCATTGCGTCCAGAAAAAATAGAGGGAGAGAAGCAATGTCCTTAGACTCAACATTTTAGCAGCATTGTGCGCATGGAAGGAATATACAGCGTGTTCAAAATTAATTTTACTGATTTCTAAAAAAAATATGAAACGCCGTACGCTAATGCCGCTTTTACATGTTGGTAATGCAGCCAGGCAGACACAAATTCGGGTAATAATTGTCCCCGTAAATTCAGTAATTAACTGAAATTCCTTAGCTTTTTATTGGCTGAAGTTAGCGTGCATGTTTATATTGAGAACTTGGAGGCAGTTGCTTTTGAGGGCTATTCCATTTTGTACAATTTTATTAACGCGTCTGTGTCCTGAGAGGCGCACTTCTAAAATTTCGTCCCATGTTCGTCTAATTGCGCATGACAGACGGCGGCTCTCAGGGTGAAGCACCTCCCTCGTGTGACGCAGCTGTTGCGTATGGCGCTGCTTCTTGCAAGAGTAGGCAGCGAGTGGCATCGCGTCTTTCTGCCGGCTGTAGATACGATCGCTTAAAGAAATAGCTTTCCCTTATCGCCGACTCAACAGTGGTCCATCGGTTTCGATAACCAAGAAGGAAAAACCTGGTCCTGAACGAAAAGTAATCCGCCTCGCCGCTCGCTGCACACTCTTGCAAGGCGGAGTGCCATAGGCAACAGCTGCGTCACGCGACGGAGGTGCTTTACGCCGAGAGCCGCTGTCTCGCATGCGTAATTAGACGAACTGGGACGCAATTTTAGACACTCACATCTCAGGACACAGGCGCGTTACTAAAATTGTACAAAATGGAATAGCCCTCGAAAACAACCGCCTCGAAGCTTTCTCAATATAAACTTGCACGCCAACTTAAGCCAATAAAAAGTTAATTAATGAGCTTTAGTTAATTACTGAATTTACGGGGACAATTATTACCTCCTTTGTGTCCACCTGGCCGCATTACCACCGAGCAAAAGCCGCATTAGAGGACGGCGTTTCACATTTTTTTAAAAAAAACAGTAAAGTCTAATTTTGAACACGCTGCATAAGTGCTGCTTTTCAAGCGAGGACGCAGAAAATACCGAATGAACTTCATTCTCCAGGCGCGTAGCTCGCACACAGAGGCTGCTGCCTGGTGGCAGGCAGAGTGCCTGAAACAGCCAGTTGCTTTAGACCGAATTTCGCTCCAAGTGACCGCAACACAGTAAATATCCACTCCGCTGCGGAGGCTCACTGGTATAAGCGCATGCGGCTTCTGAGGCCCGCTGCGAAGGGTCGTTCCCGGCTGCGGCGGCCACGTTTTGATGTAGCGGAAGGAAATGCCCCCTTATACTGGAGATGACAGCGCACGTTAAAGAAAGCTGTCGTTTTGGGACGTTAAACACCATACCATACCATGCCATACCCATACCATACCATACCATGCCATACCCATACCATACCATACCATACCATACCATACCATACCATACCATGCCATACCCATACCATATCATACCATACCATACCATACCATACCATACCATACCATACCATACCATACCACACCATACCATACCATACTAGATATAGCAACTGCAAATATGTTCAGAATGCAAACAAATAACGCAGTAATGTTGCGAATCATGATCATAGGTCCTTCCACAGTATGACTTTATGCTGGTAAATCGCGTTCAAGCACTTCGGAGCCTCACACTTTTTTGACCTTAAAAGAAGGCAAATCACGTTCAAAATTCTTGCACAAAAATTTTGAATATTGGAAAATTGTAAGGTACTGTTAAGGAAATATTGAAGGTAATGGTCAATTCTTCTGATGGTTAGCAAAATATTTCTTTTAAATTATTTCATCGCTGACTGCCGTAAGAAAGAGGGCTCACCAACTACGAGGAAACTCAGATTTGAACTTTTTCGGTCGATAGATGGCAGCACTTAACTACCACAAAAAAGGAGGGAACTTCTATTTCCCCTCCAGGTCTGTAAATTCTACCGCGACACCCCCTTGACCGCTTCACGGAAGTAGTAGTTCTTCCGCGAACAAAGACGATAGCAGAAACGTTAATACGAAAAAAAAATGCAATCCTGCTGACGGGGGATCTACAGATATATTGATTGTTATCGTGAAATTTTACAATATATAAAAAATTCTCGTTCTACATTGCAAACAGCAGAGCGGGTAAAATGCTATTATGACGCTGTCGGGTAAGCATTGCACTCGCGTGCGTCTGTCCCCTGGACTGATGAAAACATCCTCTCACGCCTCGTCGCTGCAGTTCTGTGCATGGTAGGTGCAGTCCAGTACAAGGTTTTCGAACTGATGGCCAAGCGTCTTGAGCCGCTCCCGGTTGTTCGCCTTCTGCTGGGAGATCCAGTCCGAGAGGCGCTGCTGAAGCCTCAGGTCGTCCGTGTTGGCCTGCACACGACGTGAGCCTTGTAAAACAGGGGGGAGGGGTGGGTCGAGAGACTTTGTGCAAAGGGAGTAAGCCTGTTTGCTTGAATCATCGGGAGAAAGGGGCAAGGGGCAGCCCAGACCAATTTTGAGTACACTATATGCAGAGCAGAACTTCTTTCACTCCCTCCTTTATCCCTTCCCTTACGGCGCGGTTCAGGTGTCCAACGATATATGAGACAGATACTGCGCCATTTCCTTTCCACAAAAAACCAATTATTATTATTATTTTGGAACGCCATTTTGGTGCACTGTTGCTTGGACACAGATGAAACCAGCGCCACTAAAGGGCATGAAAGACGCACATAACACAGGACAGCGCCCGGCTTGCCTTGTGTGTGTCTTTGATGTCCTCGTTTACCCGGGTTCGAACCCGACCGCGGCGGTTGCGTTTTTATGGAGGAAAAACGCTAAGGCGCCCGTGTTCTGTGCGATGTCAGTGCACGTTAAAGATCCCCAGGTGGTCGACATTATTCCGGAGCCCTCCACTACGGCACCTCTTTCTTCCTTTCTTCTTTCACTCCCTCCTTTATCGCTTCCCTTACGGCGCGGTTCAGGTGTCCAACGATATATGAGACAGATACTGCGCCATTTCCTTTCCCCAAACACCAAATATTAATATTAATATGTCCTCGTTTAGCTGCGCTGGTTTCTTGTGTATCTTGCAATGAACAGACTAGGCCAAACAGAAATTTTGGTTTTGAAGCACGATTGAGGCGGCTTGCTAGTGTTGCACGCGCTTACAGCATTGTAATAAACGATGCAGTGACGGTTAACGCGCTATGCCTGGTGTTGTCAAATTTATTTTATTTAATCCGGCAAAGCGCGGCAAAATCACTACCGCTGTGTATGGCTAAGTAGCACAATGACCTTGTCACGTTGTGACACCAAGCGCAGCATACTGTTAACCGAAAATGGGTGGTGGTAGAGCTCTAGCGACCGAAGGCGCCTTGGAAGAATACGACTGCAGCTTCTCCTTTAGCGTTTAACCCGATGGAGGGCAAATTGGTGCACCATCGACCTTTAACAGAAACCTGAGGTTTCGAACAAGATTTACTACTGGTTTCTTATTCGTTTCGTATTCGACTCAACAATCCGATACGGCTTTCAAATATTCATTTCCGGAGGAATATTCAGGTGTGATAATATCATCTCAACCGAACTTTTCCTCACCTGGTGGAACTTATAATGATCGTACCGCCAACACTGTGAGCTGGTGTCACGGAAGTGTATGTAGTTTCTCGTTCGAGCGCTGGTAAGCCTACTTTACACGTTATGCATTGGTTAGATCATATACAGTACATGTGTTGCATTTTTGGTTGTTTTTTAATGGTTTTCTACTTACCGAATTAGCCGTAGTTTTCTTTACGCCTCACCTGTAAGCGGCAGCACGCGTTTGGACTCTGGGCCGCCTCCCTCCGGACATGGCCCTGCCCGGCGCGAACTGCGCCGGAAGCCTTAGTCATGTTGTCTTGATGTTTGTCTTGCTACCGACTGGAGGCGCCTGTCGATAACTGGATCTGCGACCCTCACCTTTGTTCTATAACTTTCGGAAACTGGCGCCAAGAACTGCAGGCAGCGTATACACTTGTCTCTGACGTACCCCGAACCCTTAATGTGTTTCTCAGCCCAAACCAAGTGGCATTCTGGTTTTGGCTGGACTCGGATCTGGCAGTCTTGATGTTATAGGTAAGATAAGAGGCGGCTTACACAGTTGCCGCTGCCGTCTGCGGACACGTCACACGTGACACTTGCGCTAAAACAAGACGTGCACCGCTATGGCTCGGTGCGGTGCTGGTGATCACTTTCAAGGTTAGGCTACACTTCACACGACTACCTTCGAAAGTAGAAGGCGAAGCCGCCGCTGTAGCTGTGTTGGTAGAGCACCGCACGGGACATGGGAAAGTCAAAGGTTAGGATCCTGGCGGCGGCCTGCGGTTGTCTTTTCGTATACTTTCTTCTAAATGATCTTGTACCTAAAGCAGTTTTTGAAGAATTTTTCATCAACAATGAGCAATAACAAGCAATAACAATAACAAATAAAGTAACACTCGCCTAATGCATTTCGCGGCCTCAAAGACAGCTGGCTTCCTTCTAACCCAAACATATGACCCAAACGCTCCTATTCTCGTACTTTCAAATGTCATTAAATATGTTTTAGGTTAAACAAGCAAACGGACATCGAAATTATTTTTTTTGTGCTCTTGCCCTCTCAATCTTTCTTTTGTCTGATATATTTACAACAGGAGACATTCGGCGTTATATCCTATACTCAAAGCCACTTTCTTCTGATATTTAATTTTGCTTCCATTAAACATTTCGATGTTCGAACCTCCCAATTTTTTGTTTTGTTTCGTTACTGCGTCAGAACGCAGGCAGTCGTCGTTACCATCAAGAGTTAGGTTAATCCATTCACTGCACCACAAATGCCTACCCCAGTGATCTGCGACTACCCTGTCTAGCATCATGGTATCATGCGCATCTTATCAACTTGCAAGCTTCTTCATCTCATCTTATCTCATCTCATCTCACCTGAGCTCTCATCCGCCATCCGGCTGTTTTTCTTGCGTTTAAGTCCACTACGCCAACCTGTTGGACCTTCGGTTATCTTGCCTTCAAATTACGCGCCCCGCCTAAGTTCGTTTCGTACTCTTTAACTTCTCCTAGCGCATATACGTACTTCTCTGAATGTCTGCTCCTTGCCGCAGAGTCGCTCCTCCAGCTCCGGGTCCATGGCCCTCTCCGTCGGATCGAGGGCGCACAGTGCGGACCTTCGGAACGGGTTAACGTTGCACACGGTGACGTCAGGCAGTGCGAAGGACTCGTTGGTGTTGTACTCGAAGGCGACGGCCACGCTGTACGTGAAGTACTCTCTCAAGATGGCGGCCGTCTCGCTGACGCTGTAGTAGACCAGTGTGACCATCGCAGCACCCCAGAGGAGGCGGCGAACCTTGCCGCCCTCGACCAGGGCGTCGGCGCCCGGAAGGCCGGAGTCCCGCGCCAGCTGGCCGTAGACTCGGCCGCACGCGCCCCAAAAGCTGTCTTCACTGCTCGAATTGCCTGTCATAGTTGGCTCAGGGAGCTGAGGAGGTGATGTTGTAGTAATCACTAATCACTTCGTTCTATCTTTATGTGAACTAGTCATTATAATTCTTTGTTGTGTGTCCTGATTCTAATAATAATCACAAGGAAACATTGGCTTATTATTTTCTTCGCGCAAATGCGTTACAGCGCCAAGGACCGGATGTGTGCTGTCTTAAGTTACAAATGGTCACAAACGTGACCTGCGAGCCTCTCTGGGCTGCCGCTCACTCATGTTTTTTTTTTTTTACATGGTAGTATTTCTCTACTGGACGCAGTTGCTGAGTCGAAAATTTCTATTTTCTGCTGCCTTCGCCACAAGTTTTTAAGGCTCCACTGGAAAATTCATTGAGTCAGTGTACTTTCCCTGTTACAAGGTTAGACTGCACGTTTACTAGCAGCTTCTGATATGTAATTTTTCAGAATATTCTTGTATGATTTTCACAGCAGCCATTTGACGTACCTAGCTGAAAGCGAGAGAGAGTTCATGGCAGTTTCACCCAATATACTATTTTTTTTTGTATAGCAAAAGGGCTGCCAGAGACCAATAAATGGACACTAGCCATGTTACCTTCCATTTAGACTTGCAGCAAGCGGGCATAAACATCATCTATGCTTGTCTAGAAAAGTGCGATCGGCCCCGGCAGAATTATTTTCTTGAAAACGTAAAGGAAGAATAAATGGCGATGCCTACCTGCCCCCTTCAGCAGGAGATGACAGGAGAAGAAGCAGAAGCGGCTGCTGACAGAATTCCACGAGTCTGAGTGCGCGATGGATGCTCGCGCATCGAAGCGGATGACCAAAGAGACCCCGCCGACAACCTGCGTGTGACAGCGCACCTTGCGAGACAGTTTTCAGGAGCCCAGGAATTGAAGCTGACCTCGAAATGTATCGCCTTTTAAGCTCAGCTATGCACACGTTTTCCCATTCTTCGTTAATGATTACTGTCACGTAAGTTACACTAAAAGAAACAACTACTAATTGTTGGTTCCTGTTGACCACCGCAGGCGAACATGTATGGTCTCACCATAGCATCGATTTCATCTTTTTGACAAAAAGCACCGCCGTAGCGATACTGACCTTGCGCCCTGTACACTATGGACGCGCACGGGCCTCGCAGCTCAATCCGGAAAGTGACCCATTTTCACGCCGGAAGTGTCGAGCGGATGTAGAACCCAGGGCGCAGACCGGAAGCAGTTCACGGACATGATCGCCTGCGCGGGATAAGGAACCGCGGCTTTCTCGGGAAGGGGGGGGGAGAAGAGGGGGGGGGGGGGGGGGGGTTGAAGCAGTTTTCTTTCGCGGGTGTTTTACTTGAGCACAGAATTTCTCTTGATCGAAGAAGCCAGTTCTTAATGCGCTCAGAATGCGCCGCAACGATTAAAAAAATAATAAACAGGCGTTCAGGTTGGGCCAGGAAGTTTTTCGGCCAAGCCTACACGCCCTGCACGCAGGCATTAACGGCTGGAACTTTGCAATTGATGGAAAGGCTTATGGCTATAATACCCAGGGCACTGCCTGCCCGCGTTCTAAAGCTTTAACGACCTTAGCGCTGGGTATTTCGAAGAAAATTTATTTCTTTATAAGGACCATTGGAACTTCTGTTCAAGGTCGAAAGGAAAGGAGGAGGTCACCTATGTTTTTTGTCGCGAGATCGTTTTTATGTTTTCAGCACCGTGTTTGTCCTTAGTCTTTTGGCCCATGTTTTTTGTGCTTATATTTTTTTCAATGTGATTCACTTTTCCTTTGTTTTACGCATCCTCTTGTTGAAGTAAATGTCACAAACGCGCCTATAAGCGCTGTCTGGTCAAATGTTTAAAGGAATCCCCCAAGGTGGAGTAGATTTGTAATAAGGGAGTAATTATTCATTGGCATCCACCCAAGCGCAGCCAGGAGTGTTGCCAATGTAAAAGACGTCGGCAGCCTGCCACAAAACCGGCTTCTTCTCATGTCTTCTTTGACAGAGTCCGCGTGACTACCCTATGCTGTCACTCGTGACGTCGCTGTGTTCGGACCACCCAGCGTTCTGCTTTGCCATGGATTGTCGCCATGGCAACTTCATGCAGTCATATCTATCCAACATGACGTCACTACATGTGGACGAATCAGCATGACTTGTTGCGGTAACTTTGTATTTGACGTTACTGCACGCTGACCAGTCAGTGGTACGGTATTACGCCGATGCCGCAGGATCGGAAAAAGTGCCCTTGACAGTTGTCACTGCAAAAGTGCAGATACAGACGCGAAACGATGAGACACATGTGCTGCAGAGATGCATTCAAAGCGAATGCCCTCAGAAGTCCCTGCATACTTCTTCTTCTTCTTCTTCTCCTCAAGTAATATGGCACATACCCACGTGGGGGGGATTGGCCAAGGTATAGGGTAGAATGCCAATGAAGCATTTGCGCGGGGAAGGAAACGTCAGAAGACTGAATCAAGATAAAAAAAAATGGGGAAAAATAAAATGAATTCAAGAGGTATGAGTCATCCGGAATAGAATCAATCTAGCCTTTTTTGGACATGCGAAAGAATTTTGTGTATAGCTAACAAGATAATCGATTAGTTGCACTTATGTAATCGTGAAGGTAGCCGCATACACTGCTTAACGGGAATCCCTTGGCACTCGCACCGAACGATAGAAGAACTGTAAGAGACAGAGGCAGTCCTAGTCTCGAAAGAGGAACCTCCAGATATTGCTTTCTCTGAACCGCGAACCGCCGGCAAGAGAGGAGAAAATGATCGATTGATTCAACTTGCCCACATGATACACAAAGGTTTGTCGCAGCGAACCCGCACCTGCATAAGTACAAGTTTAAGTGAGGGATTCTACATCGCAGGAGCGTCATGGACACTTCACAAAGCCTTGACTTACACCACCGGATATTCCATGGGTACTTTAGGTGTTGAAAGTCCACGGTATTCAGCAACGGATCACTCAAAGCGGCTGAAATATGTTGGAACCGCTGGAAACGTGAAGCTGCTAACAGAATGAGGTGAGGGACGGGATATATTACAGGTGCGCTGAGAGCTGACCTTGCCAATAAATCAGCCACCTCGTTAAAATAGACGCCTGAATGCCCAGGTACCCAGACCAAACGGATCTCGCGCACTGTGCTCGGAACAAAAAACCTAAGTGAACGAGTCAAGAAAGATTTTTCCGAATTTTGGAGAGAGACAATAACTGAAAGGCAGTCTGTGAGAATAAGAACCCGTGCGACATGTCTGGGAATTTTGAGAAGAGCCAAACCAATGGCCAAAAACTCTGCTAAGAATATAGGAGTATAATCAGGGATACGAACGGAGTAGCTCCAATCTAGATCCTGCGAATATATGCCAATCGCCGCCTTCTCACAGCTGCCGGAGGCATCAGTGGAGAGAACAGTATGATGTGGAAAATTCTGTAGGTGTTCAGAAAGAAGACCATTTAGGGCTACTTTCTTCTTCGTCTGCTGCTTCTTGCATCATCTGCGTAATATTCCAAAGCCACATCTATATAGCTTGCTTAATTTATTTTTCTTCCAACGCGGTTGCATATGCTGTGGACGACACACGTGGCCGTATATAATACAACACATGCTTTTAAAGACATCGGTCGTCTAAGGCGCATGCCCTGCTGGCGGCCATTCTCTTCTGGTGCGCGCAGTTCTCGGTTTCAATGTAGTACGACGATGTTCATCTCCAGCAAGGCTCTTCATACAGATCGCCATCACGATCATCATCATGCACGTTTAGGGACGAATTTCCCTCCCACTGATATTCAGTTACACTCCAGCCGGGCACACCCTGTCTCTAAAACTTCCTAATCTCATTCACCGCCCACCCGACCCTGCCGCACTAACTCTTTGCCTTCGACTTTGCCTTCACTCTTCGTACAGCGATCGCCTAAATAATATATGTCCCAGTCAGGCCCTCTTGGAACACCAGACAATGGCGAAGCTGTGGAGGTCATTGTGTGGGAGGTGGCGGGTTGGGATCGCCGCCGGAAGCGTTGCAGCCCAAGTTGGTCCGGTCATTTAGTGCGGGCTGCTCGAGCACAATAAAGAACAAAACTACTACTAACCACTACTATTACTTTGATTGTGTTCAGTATTTGTGTTCATGTTTATACCTGCAATTGATAGACATGAATCAGGCCATAATCACCGCCCTCTCCATGTGGGAGAGGCGACATTTGGCGATCCACACTAGTCGCGTGGCACAGGGTACATACGACACATGCCGCAGTACACGGTAGGTCGGAGCGGTTCACCGCAGTCTGGGACGGGAAGAGGTAGGTGGCTTTGCCGCACATTCTGGCAAGAAACCGTCGAGGGGGCTGTCATCAGTCGCCTTCACTCTTCGGTGTCACGACTGCTCGGTCCCGGCAGAGGGAACCACTCGCCCCCTCAAAGTGGCCTGCGCTCGGGACTGCTAGTTAGGAAAACCCGCACTAAATGCGGCCCGCTGATAGAGCCAATGGGCCAGGGCATGGACTTCGCGCTACGTACCATAACGAAGCCCGGAAACACAACATGCGATGCTTCTCTTTTATTGCAGATATGCATTTTTGGCTTCCACCTCGCGCAACTTTTGGCGATCTTTACGGAGCCCCTATATCCTGGCCCTTCGTGTAACTGTGGTCCGTATAATATAGCAGGTGTCCGCAGATGGCATCACCTGTGCACAGAGAGTGCCCGGTAGTTGCCCCTATCCGCTTCGATCCGCTGCTAAGAAGCGGCCGCCTTCGCGTGGGATGTGCGACTAATGACGGCTCTCGCCGAATATTTGAACTGAGCCGTAGCCTAAATTAGCCGATTATTTTTTGTTCACCTTTTAAGGCGATAGCCTTATATGGCTCATCAGTAAAAATCTGGCGTTGGCCGACCGTCCACGAGAAAGGGCAACAAAACCAACGTGACTTTGTAACGTCGTCGGCAGTGCCTACATATTCAGCTATGAAAGAAAAATAAAATTTCTTCCGAACTGTTTTCGAGCCAGGCTGCGACCGCTCACTGTGACGTCACCATGGTCCAGGAACCGAAAGTGGCGTCATCGGACCATAAGTGAAGCCGGAAAATGACGTCATCACACTGGAAGTGTCGTGGTGCCTGTGTTAAAGCGACGCTTTTATGTACTTGTATGCCGCATGGTCTTTCCTAACGGTCTTCACCCTAAGGCCTTTGACCTAGTAGCCCACGATGACACAGAAAAGCTTTCGCGTTCACATTAGGTAAGTAGTCTTAAGTGCCTTGAACTTTTTGTCTCTTCACCCTCGGCGTGCGCTTCGCGTTGACCTAACCTGCTTTGTCCTGCTCTCTTGTGACTGCGCATGCGCTGGACGTGCCTTTCTTCGTTTACTGCTCTGGCCGAATGAAGAAATAACAGGAAAGTTCCCGGCACTGTGGCCTCCTTCCGACTGAACCCCTACACCTACCACTTGAATACATCCTAAAGGGGAGGGAAAGAAAAAGGAAAGGAAACGCCGAAGGAACAGACGCGCGTCGCAAAACCCACGTCCGCCGAACCGACGACGTCAGCTGCTGCAGCAGCGCGTCGTCTGCGCGTGCTCCGTGTGTTCAACCCGCTACATGTTTGCGTTCTTCCCGATGGCTGAATAGTTGTCCGAAGCAACAACAACGGCGAAACAACAACGCCAGTTTACTGTCCTTGCAAGCCTGCCCTGAACAAAACGCCAAGGCTTCGCCTCTCAGAACCTCCTTCCTCCTTCTGTGCGGAGATGCTTGCGGTTCAAGAGGCACTTTGCTCTGTGGCCGCTGTTCCCATGCTACCTACGGCCCGCACTGCCATTCGCACCGGCGCCCTTCACGTCACACGCCTGTTACGAAGAGTCAGTCGCACCCCAGAAATCTGCCAAGACATCCATCGTCTAGCGGAACGCATTACGCAGCAAATCCGTATTGAGTGGGTCACACGTGACCTCCTGAGCGCACAAAGCCGCTCAGATTCTGCGACCCGCCTTTCGACCCAAACCTCGTCTTTGCCTCGAGTCCTCATTCTGGATGACACCACCTTCCTTTTAACAAGAAAGGAACACCTCCGGCACCGCACACGGAGGGATTAGAGCACGTGTGCGGTAACCCTTCCCCGTGGTCTTACCCGTGCAGAGGAGGTTGCGCTTCGGAGGATACGGGTCGGGGTTGCCCGAACTCCAGCTGTGACACGCAAGTTGCCGCATTTCAAAGACTTATATCCCCGCCCCGGGTGTCCAGTCTGCAAGATCAGAGACTGTGAGGCGGATATCCACCACCTGTTGTGGGTTTGCCCGGCGCTGAAGCCGACGAGAATTCGGCATCTGGCGGCGGTGGGTCTCTCACCGGACAATCCGGATTCCTATAATGCCTGGACACAGGGTTCATATCATCGTTCACTACTTGATTTCATTAGATCAGCCCATTTTTTTTTCATTTATTCAAGCATCTTACTCATCTCCCATTTCATAACCTTTATGCCCTGAAGGAGAGAGAGAGAAAAAAAACATTTATTGAAATCTCAATGAGATTAGCGGTGGGCCGTCGTCTTCATCGTTGACGTCTGGATTCTTCGCAAGGTCGGGCCCCTATTCCAGGGCTCCGCTGAGGACCCTTTGGGCTGTGAGCTCGCTGCTGGTGAGCAGACCCTCCCATTGCTCCACACTCGAGGTTTTGAGTTTGTGGAATGCATAATTTCGTTTGCACTCCCATGTAATGTGGTATAGCGTGGGGGTTGCCCCGCACCACGGGCATGTGTCCCTGAATTGTGTAGGGTACATTTTGTGTAGAATGTATAGGTTGAAGAATGTTCCTGTTTGCAGTCTCCGCCAGTTCACTGCTTCTTGTTGTGTTAATGAGTTGTGTGGCGGAGGGTACTTGAGCCTCTGTCCTCTGTAGCAATTTAGCAGCTCCGCATATACTGACTCCACTATGGTAGGGTTCTCTAGGGTCTCCAACAGCTCAGCTCGGAACGTGATCTCGCAAACTAATCTGTCCACCTTTGAGTTTCCCGCTATCCCCGTGTGTGCCGGTATCTAGAGTATCTTGTGGGTTACGTTTTGGCTAAGGGGGCCCTGTTTCGAGGAGGATTCTTAGGGCCGCCTTGCAGACTCTACCTTGCGCGTAGTTCCTGCATGTGGATTTCGAGTCTGTTAATATGATCAGTGATTTGTTTCTCCGATAGCCCTCGGCCGCCGCTAGTGCAACGGCGACTTCCTCCTCCTCTGCTACCATGTAGCCCCGTAGGGTTGCGTATGTGATCGGTTTGCTGGCGTAATCCACGACTGCTGCGGCGGCACTGATTATTCTTATGCCCTGAGGGAACAAACATCGCTTGAAAAAAAAAAAGTCCGAAGCACGAGGATCAGGGTGCGTGCAGGGAGTGGTCACGTGATCACGGCTGAGCGTGCACATGCCCGACAAGACGACGAAGGTAGAGCAAGGCATTCGCAGGAGGTGCTGATGTGGTCGCGTTCATCTAAGTACGCACGTTCGATGGAAGTCCTAGATACAACTATAGGTATGACATCGTCGCTTCAACTCGGAGAAGGAAGCCTCGCCTGAAAATTGCAGGCTACACGTTAAGCTCTGCCTTAAGGGTTTGGCGCTTTAGTGCTAATGGATTAGTGCTGATATGTGCTCAATTTGTCATTCTCGACTTTACTCTCTGGACCCCTATGAGTTCTCATGCCACTCCTTGCACAGTGGTGCAGCGGTCAAGCGATGAGTCACTGCAATTACTGCCACCGGTGGGGCTTAATTGGCCATCAATGGCCCACTCATCAGGGCTAACGATGAAGGACGGTACACCGTCCGAAACCGTTGGTAAATAAATTTAGATAATCGTACCAGTTGTGACCTTCATTCTGTTGTGACATTTTCACCCTCATGCATAGTAGGCGGGCTATATTCTGTATTGCAAGCGTCACGGCCCTCATGACACTCGCGGAGGTTGCCACTGCGGAGGTTGCTCACCCCGAGAGCAACCTCCACAGTTCAGCTGAGACTCTTCGCGGTCGATCGAGACGCTGCAGTGCTGCATAGTCGCTGACGCGAAGTGATGCATGCATTTATTTCATCCAAGATACATTAGGAACTGAAGTGCCTGTAAGCTCCGGATGCCCTAAGCACTTGCAGAAATTCAGCGATGACCCACCTGAATAATGCTGGCCCCTTTGACCGTGACATTAAGGGAGCGCACCGGTCGAATTCCACGCTCTTTGTATGCTTTTCACTCAGCTGCAGGAGATTACGGAGCTGGTTATTTGGTTCCTGAAAGCCCGGTAATGTACAGACTCCAGTGGCGTGCCAACGAGGTCCGTCTTGCATGTCATTTATCGTTAGTGTTCTAAAAAATTTCAGCGGATGTTCAAACATTGTTTTAAGTGTGTAAAAGGTGTTTTGAAAGTTGAGTTGGCTTGCATTAGGCCACGTTCAGCGGCCCAGTCATGCCCGGTGGGTGATGGATGCTAATGAGCAATTGATTCCTCATTACAAATTTACTTCACCTTGGGGGTTTCTACTGAAACGTATTGAACTAGCACCACTTCTGGGTTATGGCACTCGGCTGCTGACCCGAAAGACTCGGGTTCAATCCCGGACGCGGCGGTCGAACTTCGATGGAGGCGAAATTCTAGAGTCCCGTGTAGGATATAGGATAGGCAGAACTTGTGTAGGATAGGATAGGAAAAACTTCATTAATATGCCGGCAACCAACGTTGGCCAAGCGTCGACCCAGGGTTATGCCCTACTCTGCAATACCAAAGTTCGGCCCTTTTTTGGTGGGTCGTGAGGCTTGTGCTTTTCGAGTGCACCCCGGGCCTGCTGGATGGCCCATAGTTGAGTACTGTGCGATTTCAGTGGACGTTAAAGAACTCCAGTTGGCCGAAATTTCCGGAACCCTCCACTACTGCGTCCCTCAGAGCCCGAGTCGTTTTGTGACACATTAAACCCCCATAAACCGTAAACCATAACGCCGCTTCGAGTTCGAATTAATTTCGCTCCGCCTTGTCATCTCCTATCCTTCCTGGTTAGCTCAGTTGGTTGCGAGATTGCTACGGATAGTTCCCTGCTCGAACCAAGAACCAAGAATTTTTCAACTGTGGAGATTTTTGAGAGCTGTATAGCTTTCCTTCTGTAGCTCTCACGAGGTTCATGCAGCGTCTAATGGAACGTGATACAAAGCAGGAGTCCGTGTGGTGCCCAGTGCACGTAGATGCGTCGGGGGCAAAAGTTGCAGACCGTTGGCCGCTAGCGGGCCGTGGTGGCTCTGGTTAGGGCGCTCGGCTACTGATCCGGAGTTCCCGGGTTCGAACCCGACCGCGGCGGCTGCGTTTTTATGGATTCAAAACGCTAAGGCGCCCGTGTGCTGTGCGGCGTGTGCATGTTAAAGTTCCCCAGGTGGTCGAAATTATTCCGGAGCCCTCCACTACGACACTTCTTTCTTCCTTTCTTTCACTCCCTCCTTTATCCTTTCCATTACGGCGCGGTTCATGTGTCCAACGATATATGAGACAGATACTGCGCCATTTCCTTTCCTCCAAAACGACTTATTATTATGAACACAGCGCCGTGCTTTAGTCTTTGCCGTGTTACAGGGGGATTGGCTGCATACATTTTGGTCACGCAAAGCAGACTAGTATTTACCGGTGGGAATGCAGGCTATGTGGAACGCGATGCTTACGGCGACTATCCAAGAGATGTACGGCAGGCTGTGAAATAGTACGATTTCATTCGAGACTGAAAAGAGAAACGCCCAACAATGCACATTAATTACCTCTGGACTTCGACCTTGAAGAAAAATCCGTACTCGGTCCTTGGCTTGAACGGCCAGTAAATTTTCGTTCTGTGATAACTGGGTGCACGTTAAAGAGCCCCAGGTGGTCGAAATTTCCGGAGCCCTTCACTACGGCATCCCTCATAGGCTGAGTCGCTTTGGGACGTTAAACCCCATAAAACCCATAAAAAACTGGGTAGTTGTGCACGTACTTATGAGTGTGTTAAAAAAATCTCCTTGGGCTAAACACTATGCTATCGGGGTAATTTCAGTTGCCTTACCGTTCTATGTGTTTTTCCTGGCTTCTTTAAAGCTGCGATAAAGAGTACGTCTGTCACTAAATTGCCCAAGTAGCCTGCGTGCATCGCTGCTGCCCAATCCATGGTGTGCATCTCAATGGCAGAGAATACTATTGCGTTTAATAAAAGCCTTCGGGCCTTGGTTTCACTGCTTTTAATTTGTATCCGCTCGAATACGGAGAGGAAATGTGCCAATTTCAGGGGCGCGTAAGTTGGAGGCTGCGGGGGCGAGTGACTAGCTTCGGTATCCAGGATGTAAGACCAGATCCTCTGAGGCGTCGCACGAGGGGCATCACCATCTGGTGCTCCTGAAAAAAAAAGAAAAAAAATGAACGGAGCAAACGTAGCCGTATAAGAGCCCTCTAATATATTGCAACCGTTAGTAGTGGATCACCAAAAATTAGCTGCTTCAAACACGACAAGCATAGCAAGCAATTACGAAAAACGAGTTTGGCCGCTGACTGTTTCTTTGCAAAAACAGCAGCGAACAAAGTGATAAAAAAATGATTGATGGTCGATTCGTGTAGTTCGACCTATTGCGAATTATGTGCGCTAGCAGTTCGGTTTTTCCTTCAGTTCAGGTGTCCCGTGTTCACTGATGGGAGTTGTTCGGATAGCGATAATACAAAAGTTTTGGCACGGCGCAAACTGCTGTCAGTATCAGTTACGGTAGGAAGTTATTTAGAGGCCCGGCAGCACGAGAATGGATGAATATTAAGCTCAGAATAATCCACGACAGAGTGTTTTATCTTAATTTCATCGTGCATGACCACAGTGTACCGCTTTAGCCAGCCCCGCGGCGGGGACGATTCAAGACCGCGCCGATGCCAAGAAACATGCATCCAGAGTTTTCAGCAGGATAGAAGACGAGCTAGACCCTAAAGATATGGCGAAGCTCTATGGAGCCGATGAAGGCGCATTTTATGCCGGTAATGCGGGACCTGAGCGGGACAAAGCTGGGGTCACCTTTCTGCCTCAAAATCAGGTCGTAAATGAACTGACGTTCGTTAGGATGCGACGGCAGCGGCGGAAATGGCAATAGCGTTAGCGGCTACGAACCTCGCATCACAATCTATCCTAACTGACTCGCGAACCACGTATCGTAACTACATGAAAGGCAGGATAACGCCGCTCGCGCCTAGTATCCTAAATAAGAGCCACGATAGAGGCTACCAGCCACCCCAGGCCACCAGGGCATCACAGGGAACGAGAGAGCACACGCCTCAGCCCGAGCATTTCTCTCCGGGCGCCCTACAGGGAGGGTGTGGAACCCCCTACCCCACTGCTAATCTACACAGACATACTACAGCGCACCAGGCTGTCCCGCAGGCTAACCCCCCGCCGGACAAAACGTTACATAAATTCTAAGAGATCTCACTTCGCAAAACTTAGACAAACGCCTTTAATACTTCATAAATGATATACATAGGAACTGCACAGCTATCATAGTCCTCCATAAAGTCAGCAATAAAATTCTAATAAGGAAGGGCGTCAGACAAGGAGACACAATCTCGCCATTGCTATTCACCGCCTGTCTACAGGAGGTATTCCGAGGCCTGACTTGGGGACAGTTGGGGATAATAATTAACAGAGAAACCCTAAATAATCTGCTATTTGCTGATGACATTGCCTTGCTGAGTAACTCAGGAGATGACCTGCAAATCATGATCAACGAGCTGGACAGACAGGGCAGAACGATTGGTCTAAAAATTAACGTGCAGAAAACCAAAGTAATGTTCAACAATGTAGTAAGGGAACGTCAGTTAACAATATGCAGCGAGGTGCTGGAACCGGTAAAGGAATACGTCTACTTAGGGCAGGTAGTGAAAGCTGATCCGAATCATGAGAGGGAAATAACTAGAAGGATAAGAATGGGGTGGAGCGCCAGGTTCTCTCAGATCATGAATTACAGATTACCAATACCCCTCAAGAGAAAAATGTACGACAGCCGTATCTTTACCGGTACTCACCTACGGGACAGAAACGTGGAGACTAACGAAAAGCGCTCAGCTTAAGTTAAGGGCAACACAGTGAGCCATGGAAAGAAAAATGATAGGTGTAACGTTAAGAGACCGGAAGCGGTCGGAGTGGGTGAGGGAACAAACGCGTGTGAACGACATCCTAGTCGAAATCAAGTGTAAGAAATGGGCTTGGGCTGGGCATGTAATGTGAAGGCAAGATAGCCGCTGGTCCTTAAGGGTAACGGAGTGGATTCCGAGAAACGGCAAGCGTAGCAGGGGGCGGCAGAAGGTTAGGTGGGCGGATGAGGTTAAGAAGGTTGCAGGCATAGGGTGGGCGCAGCTGGGAAAGGACAGGGTTAATTGGAGAGACATAGGAGACCCTGCAATGGGTGTAGTCAGGCTGATGATGATGATGATGATGATGATGATGATGATGATAGGATACACGCCATAGACCCGGAGTCATTCGACTCGAAATGTAAGTTCTGCGGGGGAGAAGGCACACTTATATCGCATGGTATGAGCATTTCAGGAAAACAGGTGCATAGACATCATAGAAAAGCCATCACGGGAGGGATAGAAGGCAGCTCTGCCCAGCTACGGCGGTAGGACCAGAAGAGCCTCGTCGCAAGAGCCAGGGCAGCAACCTTCGCTAAGGAGTTCCAGAATAAGAACCGTGCCCGTTAAGACCTCTTCAAAGTGTTAATAAAGCATTTTGACCACCACCACCGCTTTAGCCAGCCTCCAACAGCATGTTCTGTATCCTACATTCTTTGTGACTGCCGTGCCTACAGCGCCAAAAGGCAGTCGCTCTGCCGTGCTCTGGAGCGTCTAGATCCACGCCCGCTGACGGAAATGAAGATTCTCGTCCACTGGCCGCGACGATTGTCGGCGGTGAAGGCCTCCAAGGCACTGCTCCGCTTCTTACGAACTTCTATTCTGGTGGCCTGCACGATAGGCTGTGACTTTTACGAACGCTGACTTTTTATAGTGACTCCTTTCTCTTTCATTTTTTATCCCCCCCCCCCCCCCGAGTAGGGTAGCAAACCGATTATTCTTCCGGTTGACCTCCCTGCCTTGCCTCTTCTTCCTGCTCCTCCTCCAACAGCACGAACGCAGTTGGCGCTCGAGGTGGCGATGTACAGAACCCTATGCTATAAAACGCTTTACTACAAGGACTAGCATAGAATACTACCTTTAGAACTAACGTGACTGGCAAACGCTATTGCGCATGCGCCGGCGGCAACAGACCAGGTGCAGGCCTGATCCAGGCTAATTACGGCCGCACTTTACGCCTCGGGACTACCTGCGCATGCGCGGTGTCAGCAAGTGGTCGTGGCGGCAAGCGGCACCGCTAGCCGCTATAGGGTTGTATTCCGCGACGTAAAATGGGGCCGCCAATTTGCTGTGCACGGAGCACGGTGGAAAGCCGCGTGCGTGAGGCTTATAACAAAGAAGGCTTATGAGCCTTCTTTGTTAGGCTTATGAGCCGATCGCCACCTGCTGCGGCCTGCTGGACAACGAAATGCCACCCGTAAGGTCGCCTGAAGGATGCTACAACGCTCGTCGTGAAAGGCGTACCGTGTTGTTGAGTGAGGCCGCGGTCATAACGATGGCAGCACGTAGCGCACGTCGGGTAGCCACACATCGCGGCCGTTCGAGTCGTAGCACATCAGCTGAAACGTCAGGGCTCGCTTGTGCGGGGGGATGGTCTTCTTGGACACGGTTTCCACCACTTGACTCATCCTGAAAAAGGGAAAGGGGGCATCGCTTGCATTGCTGTTCACTCTTATTGCACGCAGAAATGCATTTTAAGGCTTCCATGCAAGATCTCCCCAGGCAAATACTGACGCGTCCGCAATGAAGAGATGACCTGGGCAACAAATCAGCTCAGAGCTCGCTTCGGCAACGACAGACAAACCCTATATGTATTTTAAGTGGGCAGAGAGGACTAACTAAAGCTCGTCGGTATCGATAAGTTGTCGCATTCTAACGGCAAATTAAGAGGCTACTTTAATCGAAAACGAAGTATATGTGACTCTTTTTTATATTTTCTAGCTTACAAATAATAATAATAATAATAATAATAATAATAATAATAATAATAATAATAATAATAATAATAATAATAATAATAATAATAATAATAATAATAATAATAATAATAATAATTTTTCTCCCAAAACAAATGATTATTATTGCTATTATTATTGTTATTTGTAAGCCAAAAAATATAAAAAAGAATCGCATACTGGTATCGCCATGTCCTGTCGTTTCCGCAAGCAAACTGCGCTGACGTTCCTGCAGCTTTCAAGACGCGGATCCTTGAGACTAGACTGCACCGCCATTCACTTCCAAGCGGCAGTCACGGAGTCCTTCGCGGTGTTGACGTCACGCGACGGTATGAAAATTATTAGGTCAAATTTTCCTGGCAATAAACGCTTCTTTTGCGGCCGGGAAACATCAACGTAGGTAGGAAGAGCCAGGGAATCTTTTCTTTATCAAGAATAAAAAGTTGAGGAAGGAAGTCTTCACCGTCCCCTGTATACACACACGTTGTTCCCGACGCACACAGCATACGTATAGGATCCTTCGTTTTTCGGATTTTACTCTTTTTACAAAATACGAGGGGTATGCTTTTGAGCTGGAAATCTGGTTCGTGCTCACTTTCCCGCAGTGCCCATTTAAGGATATGATGGAGCGATGTAGCGATGCACCAGAAATCTGACGGTTGTTCAGGTCGTGCTACTGCATACCCTGTGTTGTGCATTGGGGTAGGGGGAGTGCGTCTTCCACTAACGGCATCGTTTACTCGTGCCTGTGCTTCGAGTAGTCGCCCGTGTGCCCTCCTGTGTGTGTGTGTGTGTGTGTGTGCGTGCGTGCGTGTGTGTGTGTGTGCGTGCGTGCGTGCGTGCGTGTGTGTGTGTGTGCGTGTGTGTGTGTGTGTGTGTGTGTGTGTGTGTGTGTGTGTGTGTGTGTGTGTGTGTGTGTGTGTGTGTGTGTGTGTGTGTGTGTGTGTGTGTGTGTGTGTGTGTGTGTGTCCTACGTTCATGTCCTCGACGGGGGGCCAAAGGGGAACAAAACAAGGGGGGGGGGACACTCCTGGTTTTGGAGCGCTGGTGGCTGGCCCGGGATCGGGTTTCGTCGTCGGCGCCCGGGGTTCGAGTTGGGCAGCGAAACGGCCGTGTGCAGCAAAAAAAAAGAAAGAAACGTCTGGGCCCACTCGGCAAGACAGTGGCCTCTTCGATGGCAAAGAAAGACGATTGTGTCGTGTGTTCCGCCAGACCACTCTTTGTTTATCCATAAAGTTCTCCTTGATTTTTTGTTAAAGAATGCGTCTCTGTGTCTTCACTCTGTCTTCAATATTCACCGTCGCACGATTGTAGTCTCACATTTTGCAACACTCTGCAACTGCCGCGCTTGTGGGCAACTAATTATTCCATTTAATTATTGCAAATGGGTGCCGAGCATACTTGTAGGTACACAAATTTAAAATCAGGCATTGATTACATCAGAGAAAGTAGATGCAATGAGCGAGAAACACCGATCCTAAGCGTAGTCGACAACCCGGATATCAAGCGTTTCGCAGGCTGGCGGTCGCATTCATTTTAAGCAGCTATCGCTCTCTGTAAACTAGTAAACATGCAACCGGTGCAGAAGGGAAGAGATTATTTAACATAAGTAGAATGCGGCTCGCGTTTTCATTTCCGAACGAACAGGCAGTTGCTGCCAGTAAACATATGCAGCTTTAGTCGGATTAACTCAAGAACAAAGCGGATTTTCCCCGTCAGTAGTCCACTCCCTGCATTGTGTCGCTAGCAGGTTCATGAGAATCGGCCGACGCCATTGGCTGGAAGGGGGTCCTTTGATGGGGAAAAGCCGCTTCGTTCTTGAGTTGTATCCGACTGTATAGCTATGTAAACAAAATTAGTGCTGAGGTGCGGTCATTACCGTCGCCGCATTCCTGGGGAATTTGGAGAACGTGCGCTAGATGCCAAAACGTGTAGTATTGTCTTGAAGCATTCGTTTGGCTAATACATGGACTGTTTGTTAAACAAACAGCAAAAAAACGCGAGCAGCAGATATCGAAATCAGCAGACACGGTAACCGGAGCAGAACTTGTGGCGCGGCGACCTGAAGTGAAGACGGCGACCGACTTGTACGGACTGTAAGGCATCATGCCGTTGTAATGTGGGAAAGCGGTAGGCCAATTTCAGCCTGACTAAATACAAAGCAGAAACCGAATTGCATTCGCGGTTTGCAGACATAGATCAGCCCAACAGAGTGGCTTGAGTTGAGAACTTGGTTCCGTCCCTCGCTCGCTTGGCTCTTATAATATCGCTTTGCCGATCAGCTTCCCGCCATTTCGAAAGCCACTGATACGTACAGTATGTATAAGAGAGCAGACAACGCGTGCAGCAGCTCTGCGCCACAGCCTTCTGGGATCATGTGAGTGTGGCTGTTGATCATTCATGGTTATGACGTCAAAGCCTATCCCTGCGTTCAAAAACGCAAACCTAAATCGCTCGATACAAAAAAAATATAGCGATAATAAATCATTTACTGCGCATACTGAATCCCAAAGCGTGTATCAGGTATTCAGGAGCAATGCGCGGCATTTGAAACAAAGAAAAGGAGCGCAGAAAGTTTGGCGTCGCTACGTTTTTAAGCCCTCCGTATCAAACTATAATCCTACAGGTTTCGCCACTTGGGTGGCAGTGTCTCCTCATGCAGTGCGAGAAGCGAACAGTACAATGATGAGTTCTGCAACAGTGACTGCTGACAGTAATGACAAACCGTGATAGTGTGCGGTGGAGGATTTCTGCATTCCCTGCTTGTGAGCCAGCCGGTGTTGTCCATGTAGGAAAAGATCTTTTCCCAGGCGACCTTACACTCTAAACAGAAGGGAGTAAAGTATGCTGTCTTCTATCGCACTCTTACTCCCTTTCTACTCCCATATAGGCGTATTCGTGTTCAGAATGTAGTTACCTTCCCACTCTGGCGATTGGAGATGTGACGCTTTAGAGTTCTGACTTTTCATACAGCGGGCACAGAACAATTAGCTGCGTTAACACATCAAAAATAACTGTCAACTTGCAAAATGCTGTCAAGATTAGGCTTAGATTTTTCTTCCTACTATATCGTTCACAGTCTCGTTTTTACTCCTTGCTTTGCCCACAAAAGGGGTCAGCTCGACGAGAGATATGACATTATCATCCATTGAATTTTCTTTAAATAAGGAGAGAAGAACGCCCTCTCAAAAAAAGTAATTTAAATTCTAAATTTAATATTTCCGAGACGTTCAATATTGATATTTTAATACAATTTAAATCCTTTAAATTCGACAAAGCAAATGGCGAAAGCGGCCCTCCGTGTTACGAATTCGGCTTCATCGACGGTTCAGGCTGGCTTCCCAATAACCGTTCTCGGAAAAAAAAAAGAAAACTTAGAGCGACCCATAACTGCAGCATTGGGAATGTGTATACCCGCTAATGCTGCAGCGCGGTGCTCACCCAATCACACCCAAGACTGAGGCAACAATGGGAACCAAAGCGAGACGGGGGACACTTACGGCATTTTGAAGCGGTCCTGGTAGTAGGACGGAGGCATGTAACCAGCGTACAGCAGACAGACTCCTTCGGACAACATGAAAATTTCAACCCCGTGGTTCTCCTGCGGGAAGGAAGAGGGAATTGTTTGGTATACCAAAGTGTATTTGAGGGATTTTAAATGAATAAGAAGAAGGAGCTTCGCCTGCACCCCTGATGCATCGCGGGTTTATTCCCAGTTGTAACATAAAAGATGAGGCCCGAAGGCAGTTTGCATTGTGCCACTCTGAAGTGGAAAGAAATCAGTAGGGATGAACTACAGCGGCCTACATCCAGGAGAGCTGGCCCTTAGAGACTCTCCTGATTTCCGCTCGGACGTAACGGATAAGGATCGGTTTTGAGGAACGGGAAGTTGGTTGTAGAGTATGTGTTATAGGAGTGGGCAGGCCCTTGCAATTTCCTTTTCATTCTTCCGTCAGTCACAACAAAAACAAGAACAAGGACACGCTGTTTTTATTTTTCTTTATTATAGGTCACAAGACCATCGGTTGTCGATATTCACAATGAAGGACTTATGATAGAAGCCATGCGTTAAGATTATGCGTCATGTCCGCCCTCCATTAGGTCCACGACCCCGGGAGATTGAGGACTACGTGGCCCAGCAGCGCACGGCGACAATTTCCCAGCGGCAGTCACAATCTCCGTCTCCACGCCGACCTTCGTCGCAGCCCCAAATGTTTTATGGGGGTTTAAAGTCCCAAAGCGACTCAGGCTCTGAGGGACGGACATCCCCAAAGCTCCTCCTGGATGGCGCAGCGACGGTCGCCAAGCACTCACCGGGAAAACTAAAGACAGCGACCTCCGGGGGAGAGGCCGCTGGCAGTCGATGCGAACAAGACCCCCCGACAATTTGAACAGCGGCCGACCGTGACAAAGGCACCGACGGCAGTTCCTGAACTCGAAGATCTCGTTGGATATATCCGTGCTCCTCGATGGCTATAAGATTAGCGCTTTGGTGGACACGGGCGCTGATTTCTCGATTTTAAATGGAAAGCTAGCGGCGCTTCTTAAAAAGGTAATGACGTCGCGGTCTGGCACCCATATTCGCACGGCTGGCGGACATGTAACTCCGCTTGGCCTGTGCACGGCAAGGGTCCCATTTCGCAGTTCCACATTTCTTGTCAGCTGCCTAGTTTTACCCGACTGCTCCCGAGACTGTATCCTTGGCGTTGATTTTCTCCGGGAGTATGGAACTATTATCGACCTCCGAAAGCGCACTGTCACATTCTCGGCCGAGAAAGCTGATGTTTACACGGAGGACCGTCAACACCGTGCCGCTTTTCGAATTTCTGCCGATTTGGATTCCGCCAAGCGCCAGTGTTTTTGTGAGTGTTCACTGCGACGGACAACGTGACGGCACAGCTGTCGCAGAAGGCAACCTGTCCTTTTTGCTCACCCATGGCATCATCTGCTCAACGCGAAACCTCATGCACCTCCGCGACGGCTGGTCTGAGCTCCTCGTGACTAACTTCAGTAACGAACACCGGCACCTTTGTCATGCTACTGCCATCGCATTCGCCGACCTCTTAGCGGAGATTTCTGAATGTTTCGCGTTTGAAGCTGTTGTACCTGTACGCCCACCTTTTGACGGTCTTGATATTAGTCCGGACCTCACAGCGACTCAACAGCGAGAACTCCGTGCCCTTCTACTCGAATACACTACCTGTTTCGCGTATTCGCCGAAACTACGGCAAACAGCTCTTCTGGAGCACCGCATCATTACGCCCGACGACTCCCGCCCTATCCGCTAGCAGCCGCATACCGAACCTCATCGACGAAACGTGAGGCGATCCAAACGCAGGAGAAGGCGATGCTTTCTGATCGAATCATTCAACCTTCCAACAGCCCGTGGTCGTCACCTGTCGTGTTGGCAAAAAAAGAAAGGAAGAGACCCTCCGCTGCTGCGTTGATTATAAGAACTTGAACAATATTACTAAAAAAAGACGTCTACCCGCTGCCTCGTATCAACGACTCGCTCGACAAGACGCCGTATTGGAGGGTTCCGAATAAATTCGATCATCCTCGACCGCCGCGGCCGGGATGTTAGGCGCTCCTTAACGTCCGCATTGAAGCCACCGACGAACAAGTTTCGCGACCTTCGTTTAGCACTTCGGGACGCTTGCGTGGTGAACCTTAAGGTACTAGTTCAGGAAACGTTTGGCGAGGTGTACCGACAGCGTCAAATGAAACGCCAGCAAGACAGTAACGATGGGAAGAAAAAGAGAAAACAGTATTTGAGGGAGACCGAATGATAATGTACTTGATATTCACTTCTATGTCGCGAAGCTCAGTCAGCACGCGAAAATGTTAATGGATGCAGACTGTTTTATTTCCGGCAGATATTATTCTTCTACATTTGTTGTCACGTTACAGTATCGCTTTTATGGTTTCAATTGACGCTGACGCCACCATTGTTGACACTATAGGCAGACGATGTTCATTCCAGTCTGCAATGTCACTGCGCATGAGTCTAACGTGCCGCATGTTCCCGTGGATCGCATCACTCACTGGCGTTGCAAGCAAACCATTTCGACTCCAAACAACGGCTACATCGGCGACAATGTCCGCGTCGCGAGAGCGTAGGTGTACGCCACGGCCCTGGCCTCAGCTTGCAATCCCCGTTCACCGAGCCCTTCTCCCGAGGCTGCACGACGTTACTTCTTCATGCGACCGACGCGAGCTGTACACGCGCGTAGCAACTCTGGAACTCTACCCCTTACCTGAAATGAAGCACCGCAGCCGACGGCAGCGCCCTAACACATAGCCTAGCGACCGAAGGAAGCAACCCTGAGGCGGCCACAGAGGGGTGTTGCGCTGCCACCGCGCACAGCTCGTGGCACGAGCGCCCTAAGGCTGCGTCCGATCACCTAAAGCGGTGAAATTTAAAACTGAAAACGCACCGCGGTGGCTCAGTGGTTAGGGCGCTCGGTACTGAGCCGGAGTTCCCGGGTTTGAACCCGGCCTCAGCGACCGCGCTTGGATGGAGGCGAGACGCAAACGGTTCCAGTGTGCTGTGCGATGTCAGTGCACGTTAAAGATCCCCAGGTGGTCGAAACTATTCCGCAGCCCTCCACTACGGCACTTTCTTGTTTCACTTTCACCTTCCTCCCTTCCCTTACGGTGCGGTTCGGGTGTCCACAGAGATGTGAGCAGCCGAGCGCCATAACCACAGCCCCCACGGCGAGTCTCTCGCTCTGAAACCAGTTTTCGCTTTCCAAAACTTTACGTAGACAGCCCCGCCTAAAAGCATGGGCCGTGAAGCTAGCTCTCTAAAAGAGCACTCACCTTGAAGTGGTCGAGAAACTCTCTAAGGGTCATCTCCCCTTGAACTTCAATGTAATCCCACAGGGTGAACTCAGCGCCACGGTACTGTAGCACAAAGAAAAAAATAACAGCGTCAGATCAAGTATTATGTCTCATCCACGTAAGCGTCTGCATTTAGTTTTGTTAACTTGTCACCGTGCGTAGAAGAACAGAACAAATCTGCTGCATGCCTAGAGCGCGAAGGAACACATCTATACGTACGAGAACCTCAATGGAAGAAAGAATACAGCGCAAAACACGATCGCGGAGAAAACGAATACGTCGTCAAACGAGCAATGTGGCCCCTCACCTTTTTCTTAACAGGCGCAATGGGTTCCGAGAAGCCGAAGAATGGCAACGCGAGGTTGACGAAGCCGTTCTTGAACAGCTCCGCTTTGTCGTGGCCTTGAACCAGCTGCGCACATAATTTAAGGCAGTCAACACTGCAAAGTGCCGAACGTATTGTCGCAAGTACAGACGCACATCGATGTAGTCACTCATCACGAGACAAAACGGCGATCACGTGCAACCTCAGGTACTGGTGTAGCTGTGGGTTACTCTGACTACCCTTTATAGAAGAAACGGGCTTTTATGCTGAGGTGCCTTTGTAGACAGCTCTTGGAAGAGGTTTTTAATTTCAGCAAAATGTGAGGTTCAGAATGGTTCTATACAGATTTTTCTCTTGGGGTAATAAAGACGGTCTGCCCCTGCCTTCATAGACGCAGTCCTTTTTTGTGTTGTTATCGCAACCGGTGACGCACGGCTCATGGCAAGTCGCGGTGCCATTTAAAGACGTCAATAGACCAAATTTTCTGCGGTGTGTTGTCTTTCCATCGGAATGATCCGTATGATAGTTAACCTGAATACAACGTGCAGCTCGCGTAGGCGAGGTAGAGCGAGAGAGAGAGAAACTTTATTTGGTCCATTAAGTGTTTAGCGTTCGGTCTTCGTCTTCATCTCTGCAGACTCTTGACCTTCAAAGCAGGGTTGGGCCCCTAGTCCAGGGCTCCACTCAGGCGAGGTAAATAATTTGCAATTTAGGCACTTTTCCCGCGTTTTAGCAAGTGATCAATGCCTTTGACGTCAGAAGTAGGTTTCGGATCACGCGAGACGTATAAAAATTTCAATATTTAGTCGTAGTTCCCTCGCTCGGTCTCAGAAGGTGTAGAACTGAAAGCAACACACCTTGTATAGCTCGAGGCAGGCCAGGCCGGCGACGAGTGATGTGGTGGTGGCAATGGCAGGGATGATCTTTCCCGCTATGAGCTTACTCTTCAGCCTGTCTGCCGGGGCGATTTCGTAGTTAGCTGCTCGGAGGTTGGAAGCCGCCGTGATGAAATCCATGTGGAAGTTATTGTCGTCGTCCTTGTCAAACTCGAGGGTCCTGAGCTCCACGTCCCGCAGACTCTCGGCTCTCGGCAGTTCCTCCAGCAGTTCGCTCAGCCGCCTTGCATCTGCGAAACGAGACACGCATGAAGCACTGGTAAAGATGGTACGCGCAGGCTGCCAAGGTCCTTGAGGCAGCACACACGACCGCCCCTTCAAAGAGATGCTCAAAATTCAGCCCCTGTTTATAGTTTGCTAGTACTTGCAGGAAGCTTTGTGGCGCTGCTGCAGTTGCTCCAACTTGAATAAAGCTCTCATGACTCGCATCGCAAGTCATTAGTTCTGATGACAAAGCGTACGTGTTACACGCTAAAGGCACAGTCTACTATATCTTCTTTGCGGAAGTCGAAAATTTCTTTGCTCGAATAAACACATTAACTGGCTGCGGTGACTCACATCGCAAGTCATTAGTTCTGATGACAAATCGTACGTGCTACACACTAAAGGCACAGTGTATTATATTTTCTTTGCGGAAGTCGAAAATAAACACATTAACTGGCTGCGGGGCTGAGGAAGACGGCACAAGAATTTAAAATGCAGTTTTTAAAAAATGGAATGTCGCTTTCCGGTTGTGGTAGGTGTCAGCAAACCCTGCCATTATAGACGCGACTACTGCCTGCCGCTTAAGTACGGCCTAGACGGCGGGAAGTGTCAGTAACGAGTGTAGCAATAGATGAGTTGCATGGGTTTTACTGGAACTATAAATTAGGACACTAAATTCTCGGCTACATAACACTGGCGATAACTGTCACGGATAACTGCAGCCATTTTTTTTGCCTACGGGTGAGTTTAACAGTACTATATAAAAAATTTAACCATCTGCAGTCCCTTATAGAAAAAAATAATTAGCTATATAACGCAGTCCTTTTCATAACTAGTACACCCATTCAAGGCTATGTAGCCAGACTGCATCCAAAGCAACGACGTCTGAACCGTTGCCTCTGGCTTAATTTTCTTTGCGAATTGAAAATTAGAATTGCTGCCAAAACTGCGAATCCTGCCCTCGTTGCAATCATTATTGGGAACTATCTACAAGGATATGCCAGTATTATATATACTTGTCTCGGACAGCAGACAGCAGACACTATCTATTTTCCTCTTAAGTCATTGCATCAAAACATCTACGTGCTGCTGGGTTCAAGGTTTTTTTTTTACCTGTATATGTAACGCCACGTGTTTACATAAAATATACAATCCAATTAGCCACGAGCTTATGTACTTTTAAAATGCGTTGCTGGAGGCACGCTGTCAATACCGACTCGATAAGCGCGATCTAGTGCTCGAAAAGAAGCAGTTTGAAAGTGAAGCGGTTTCAGCACCGTCTATTGGTTCTGTAGCATTGGATTGCAGGTCAGGCGGCGGAACATGGACCTCTTCCAACATGGCGGCAATAGCAGCACGGTCGACGCAAGGCGGAATGGCGTACATGGTGGCCCTGAGGTTCGCCGCCGCCACTATGTAGTCCATGTGCAGCGGCTAGGCCGAGACAGCAGGGAATTATGAAAAAATGGTGAAAAAGATTATTTATTTATTTATTTATTTATTTATTTATTTATTTATTTATTTATTTATTTATTTATTTATTTATGTACAGAATACTGCAGACCAAATCGGTCCAAGCAGGAGAGGGTACATCCATTTGTAAGCACTATGTCTTAGGATCAGCAAACAATTGTGAAGTTACAATTTACAACAAGCAAATATAATAACAAAAATAAACTATGTCTTAGGATCAGCAAACAATTGTGAAGTTACAATTTACAACAAGCAAATATAATAACAAAAATAAACTATGTCTTAGGATCAGCAAACAATTGTGAAGTTACAATTTACAACAAGCAAATATAATAACAAAAATAAACAAGGTTACAATGCAAATACACTTTGTGAGAGTACATGCCTCAAACAGAGCCACATAGGCAAAGAAGCACACTATCCACTGTTAATAAATAATCATCATTTCTAACCCTACAGTCAGATGTATAGGCTCTGAAAAGGTTGAAGAAAGGAGAGGTGAATCATGAAGCAAGGAATTCTAGCCGGATATTGTTTTAAGGAAAAATGAATATTTGTAGAAATTCGTGCAAGCAAATATTGGCTTGATACCAATATTACTATGTTTATGTCGTGAAGGTCTGGTTGTGTCCCTTTCGAAGACTCCTGTGGCTGAATGCCTAGTTTTTGAAAATACAAGGAGGGAAAAAAACGCAGCCGGGCAGCCTTTCTACTTCCAGCCAGTGGCTCAAGGGCTGCCTGATGTAACGTGGCGGACGGAGAGCCCCTTAATTTATACCGATTATATATGAACCTTACTGCTGATCTTTGTTTTTTTCTTCAAATTTTTCTAAGTTGATTGTGGTGTGTGGGTCCCATACTATGCTGGCGTATTCAAGAGAAGGTCTAACAATTTTGATTTGCACGCTTGAAGTCTAAGTACGCTTGTAGAATTGCCTAATTTATGTTTTAAGAAGCCTAGCTTTTTCCTTGCCGAGGAGCAGATGTTGGAGATATGGGATGATCATTTAAGATCAGATGTTAAAGTCACGCACAGGTATCTGTATTATTCCACTTGGCTAATTATGTTGTCTGCAATGCCATACGCAAATTTCATTTTGTTGATCTTATTCGTAGCTCATAAATAAACGGTTTTGTCATAATTATTGTCATATCCTACTTCTTACACCAGTCTGCAAGAAGCTGCAAGTTAGAATTTAGGACAAGTTGATCGGATACAGAATGAATGCTTATGAAAATAATGCAGTCATCGGCGAATAACCTGCCCGACGTGCTTAGTTCCAGAACACCTAAAAGGTCGTTAATATAAATATTAAAACAGGCCCCAAGACTGAACCCTGAGGAACACCAAATGAACATCTAGGAAAAGAGAGCAGTTGCCATCAATTTCCACATAGTTTTCTATGGGAAGGGATACCTATTTCTTTAATTTTGGTTATTAAAAATGAGGAATACTATCAAACGCATGCTACTGTAGCATGTGTATGAAGGCGGTACGGCGCAGCAATCAGGAATGTCGACATGAAGCCAAATTTCAGATATAAAACACCGGTCACGGCAAATGTCACACAAGTCAGCTGTCCGCCAAGCCACAGGCCCTGGAAACCCGTGGCTTCTCGCATGTGCAAGAACTCTTTTACACTGGGTAGATTTCTTACGCTATTCGGGTCAAACAGGATAGGGTGGGGGCAGCGCTTGTGGCCAGACCAAAATGGGGCGCCAGAAGAGGTGACCTGCAAACGAGGCAGTTAAAAGTAAGGGAGTTTTTTCCCAATGGTCCCCTAATGCAAGCGAATATGAGTTGAGTATGTGAAATTTGTCATTGTATCGAACAAACACAAATAGCTGTTAAACGAATCTGTTCTACTAAGCAATTGAGGTTTAATCAAAAGAGTGCTAGCATGCGACAAACATTTTAATGCTAAAGAGCAGTAATTGTCAATTGACAATCATTTTACGACCTACTGAACTGAGTGCAAATATTTGGAATTGTGAATAAGAATAAAATATATTTGCGATTCGATTCGATCCACGGCCGAGATCGAACCCGCGTCTTACGGGGTCAGCAGCCGAGCCCCATACCGCTGAGCCACCGCGGTGGCTTATAGTATAGTAGAGTATATATAGTATAGTATAGCGTAGTATAGTATAGTATAGTATAGTATAGTATAGTATAGTATAGTATAGCGTAGTATAGTATAGTATAGTACAGTACAGTGCAGTATAGTACAGTACAGTACAGTATAGTATAGTGCAGTATAGTATATATAGTATAGTACAGTGTAGTGTAGTATAGTATAGTATAGTATAGTATAGTATAGTATAGTACAGTACAGTATAGTGTAGTGTAGTATAGTATAATATAGTGCAGTGCAGTGTAGTATAGTACAGTATAGTACAGTACAGTGCAGTATAGTATAGTATAGCACAGTATAGTATAGTGCAGTGTAGTGTAGTATAGTACAGTATAGTACAGTACAGTGCAGTATAGTATAGTATAGCACAGTATAGTATAGTATAGTGTAGTATAGTACAGTACAGTATAGTATAGTATAGTATATACATACTACGGTAGAGTATATAGTATAGTACAGTACAGTATAGTATAGTGTAGTATAGTATAGTACAGTATAGTATAGTATAGTATAGTATAGTATAGTATAGTATAGTATAGTATAGTACAGTACAGTATAGTATAGTATAGTACAGCATAGTACAGTATATGGCCATATCACAATATCCTCCCGAGGAGAGGAGAAAACTGGAGGAGACGCCGAAGCTCCGCCTAAAGGTATGACGCCACAGCGTTAACGGGTTAATGCCCATATATGTGGAATTGGTCATTCTCAACTTTACATTCATTGATCCCTGGTAGTACTCATACCACTGCTGGCGCAGTGGTGTAGCGCTTAATTGATGCGTCACTGCCCTGCGGTGGCAGGTGCTAAAATCAATCACGTTAAAATGAATCTGACAAAGCACGCCTTCTATACTAGCAGTATCAAGATATCACCTTTATTGAGTTCTTGGTTGACAATATCTTCACTTCGTCTAAACTGTAAAAGAGCATGATTCGCGATGCACATTTCTAGGTTTTGTGCACTTTTTTTTCAGCCGGAATGCTTGCTTTCAGCGGTTCTTTTTGCAGTGCATAGATTTTCGCATTAAGTGGTGACAGGTCAGTGACTTCGTAAAGAAGTGATACTCACATGGTTCTCGGGATAGGTGCGGAGCAACTGCTGTATCTGGGTGTTGAATTGATCTTCGAAGCGCAGACGAGCCCAATCGACGCAATCATCGAACACGATGCACCTTTCCGTTACCAGAATCTTTCGCACCTCTTCCAGTGCGACAACCTGCGAGAGGTGCCGAGAGTCGAGCCTGAAGACAGCGCGGCTATCTAAGTTGTGGAGGTCAGTTTGCGTAATTTGAGTTTCAGTAAGGTCATATGTGTGTAAGAAAGAGCACATCATGTGTAAAGGCACTAGTAGGTTGTTGGATGCAGTGACAATTAATCGATCACATGCGAACTGTTAATTTTGGAAAGTAATATGGTTTAAATACTTGGCTTTGTCATCACGTGATGTGTTCATGTGACATATCACGCGATGGTGTCATTTCGCGAGAGTGACAATCTCCGCACAACAAACCCTTCATGTCCAACATACTGGGACGAAAATTTTGAAAATTGGAAAATTTTAGGACAGTGTTATGCAAATATTGAAAGTAATAGTCCGTTATTCTGATATTTAGCAAAATATTTCTTTTAAAAGTGCTTCCATCGATTGCATCGAAACGTTAAGACTGCTGTGGAAAACTAATAAGAAACGCTTTTGACGATAGTAAGAACGTCAATATAAAAAAAACTGCAAGGCTACTGCCAATTGATCTGCGGATATGTTGGTTGTTATAGTGAAAGCTTACATTATATGAAAAAAACTGCGTTCATTAAAGGTTTCCCGCTCAAAAATGCTTTTGTCCAGAATTGAGCATGACAGCCACGCCGGTTCACCGGCCTTACACGTGTTAGGAATGTGCCGAGGTTTTCTTGTCGAACGCGAGTGCAAGAAATGGTTCCTCGCTTACGCTTGCTTTACGTTTTCCCAAGTTAGCAATCGTGACATGCATACAACGTGCGACACTATTTAAGTTCCTGAGCTACTTGGAGTCTTATCAAAGAAGTCGCCGAGTAAGTGCAATAGGTCCTTCGGTGCGCTCATTTATTTTAAAGACTTGTACTCGTCATTGTTTGCTTTAGGACGCATGCTGGAACTCAGCGGTTTCTGCGCGGTCTTTCTTTATCGCCGTCAATGCGCGGCCTTATTTGCTGTTTTCTACGTTGCTCGTACAACGTGACTATATAGTTACTGTACGGAGCATCGCACTCATGCAGGCGTAATTATAGGATTTGATGCTCACAAATTTTCACGACATTGTACGAGTGTGTAGTAGAATGTTAGGTGCCGGCTATTTTAAATATTGGGTCATCGTGCGCCGCAAGAAATCTGACCGCTGCTACCGCCGAGTATTCGTGACGTTATGCTTGCTTCTTGCTTCTTCTATGTTGCATTCACAACACTATGTTTTCTCAATGTGGAAAGGAAGACACGGGAGATATGGCAGTCAGTTACGGTTAGCACAAAACTTTCCGCTTTTGCAGCGGTACCGCACTTGGCCATTATTGGAGCTCAATAAAAGAACTTAAACGGTCAGTGAATGAGCAGGAGTAAAGAAATGCAAGCGTGCTTACTGCTTGGTTCTTTGGCTGTGAGAGCATCACGTCGCGGTATTTGGGATCTCTGCGAAAGGCCAGCGATAGAGGGCGCCAGTTCGTTAAGCGCCTGGTTTACAATTACACAGACAGTGCCCGTTCATTCGACATTCCTCACATCACGTGATTCACAAGCCGATGAAAAGAGCTATGAAGTTGTATTATAGAAAATAAATACATTTTCCGTTGTCTTAAAGGCCGCCGTTTAAAACAGCCGTTAAAAACCGGCCTTTTTCACTCTACTTTGTGTACGTGGTGAATTTTTTTTCTTCATAAGGGCAGGTTTTAAATTTATGTTAAACTTTACTGCGTTTAACAGTGTTGATACAAAACCAAATTTATATTGTTGCGGTTTATAGAGTGCGTTCAATTTTTTACTGCCTCTTCTCTCTTGCACCATAAAAATTTTATTTTGCAGGTACACTTCCACACCTTAGTGCTGGAAATATTCACAAACATACGCAGATTAGAACACTGCCTTACATAGTTCTTTCCACGCACTCTCATCTGGCTCGCCTCCTGGGAGTTGGCCCTGCAACCCGCCCTCGTCCCAATGGCCCAGGACCTGTTCAACGCCTAACATAAAGGCTGTCTTAATAAACGTGTCACGCCACCATCACTTCTCTATTGAGTCACTCTATGGCCCGCAGCTCTGTGGGAGCAACCATGAAAGGTCATTGACCTCAGGAGTGCTGCAGAGTTGCCCCTTCATACACGAGACAGCATTGGGCGAGTAAAAGAACTCAATATACGGAAATGCGGAAATATAACGCAGAAAAATACTACGCAGAGTGAGCAGTGAGGAGGAGAAGACGGGAGAAAGAGGAGAGAGGATAGAGAAGAGAAGCGAAGGGGGTTTTACTCTCACTGCAGAAAGGAGAACATATACAGACTAACACAAACACGCAAGTAAAAGCAAGTTTGGTTTGATTGATGGGCGTTTAAGGTCCCGGAGCGACTCACGCTATGAGGGACGCCGCAGCGGAAATTTGTACTACCTGGGGTTCTTCAACGTGCACTGACATCGCACAGTACACGGGCCCCTCGACTTTCGCGTTCACCAAAATTCTACCGCCGCGGCCGGGATTGAACCCGCGTTTTTTTTGTGTCAGCAGCTGAGCGCCATAACCACTAAGCCACCACCGCGGCTTTAGTAAAAACTCTCTAGAGCTAAACGAATAGAAGGTCCTTTCTATATCACGAGAAAGAGCGCGCCTTAAATGGGCTCTGCAACACCTTCCGAGGAGAGCACATCAACTAGCTCAATCACTACACTGTGTTGTCATGCAAACCAGAGCCAAATAATACTCTTCTACACGCAGCAGAGGACCTACAATCAAGTGCGAATCTTAGCGAGCCCTTCCCGGCGACTTATTCATGCTCGCACCCTCCTCCGTCGCTTGTATCTGCGTATAAAATTTGAGAGGTGGCTACTGGTTACATTCATTCATACGTCGGGCAGCTACCGTGGCCGCGGCCAATAAGGCGTATAGCTCCGGCGGGTGAGAAGGCTGCGCTCCCGGAGGTGGGGCCGGCGGAGAAGCACCGACCTTCCAGCATGCAAAAGGTGACGAGACGAGAGGGAAAGGCGCGAAGACGCTGAAATTCAAATTTTGACTACAGATAGCTCAGCTTCTAGAAAGCGCATTAAAAAAAAAAAATTCTTGCTGGACAATATTCGCGAAGCGGCGTGCTTTAAACATCCCCGGCATACCGTAACTTCATTAGTGCCCCTTTCAGAGCTTCTTTAAGGTATTCGCGGAAAACACGTGCCAATACAAATCGAGGTTTACAATACCGTTTGTGCGCGACTATAAGAGCAGTTATTACCATGTACACCATGAAGCTGGATCAAGGGGGTTGTATTTATTTAAGTTTTTTTACCCGGAAAGGGCCGCAGTGGTAGGGCTGAAGACTAACAGCAGTGTACTCACGTGAGATAGTGGACAGAGTTCTCGGCACTTTGCTTGAATAGACCTTCAAACTCGTCGCGGGCCCACTGTAAAGAGATTCGCTTCATGAGAATTCGTGAGAATGCTCTATCTACCACAGGCGGCCGGTTCATTGTCTAGAAGCGTCTCTGTTCGCTTTCCCGCAAGGCAAACGCTCCCGTGAAAAGTCTGCGGGGTAGTTCGGGATCACACGTACCACTCCCTCTTTATTACCAAAGCCTGGTACTGTATGCTTTTTTTTTCTTTTTGACCGATGATACAGTGGTTAGGGCGCCAAAAATTCAGCTTTGATAAGATCCCAGCCGCATAGAATATTTTCTCATGAGTCAACAAAAAAAGATTAATTTTTGTTTAAATTAAACTATCGGTTTGTTGCTAGAGCAGTTGCGTTACGGTTACGTTACGAATAACGGTTACGTCTCGTAATCTTTTCCATCATGACGCAGAGTTGGCCTAGTGATTTGAGCCTCCGCCTGATATGTGAAAAGTGCCGAGTTTGATCCCCAATGCCGCCGGGTACCCGTAGGCCTTTAATAGACGCAAGCTTTCCCCTCTCCTGGTGCTGGGCTTCTCTGATGTGAAATTTTTGAAAGTAAGTATTTTATCCCACCTTGGTCTAATCGAAAGACACCTTAGCCAAAGCTGCCCTTGCATTATTAAAGTTCATCATCATCGTTATCTCTCGCATAAACCGCTACTCTGTACCACGTGTTATATTTCGACTCTGACGTCCCGTGCACGTAACGGAGAAACCATATCTTTCGTGGTGAATTTATTTCGTGTTAACCACACGTGCAGAGAAAAATAGAAGCCTTTTGTATATGTATACTTCGTGTTCCACTTTGGTGCGATATTGCTCGAAAGTATTGGCCTCACAATATACCTTGGCGTACGTTATTATATCCCGTTAAAACTGGCGAAAACATTTTTTTAATGTACCTGAAAGACTAAAGTAATAGACTGATGAAGTTTTTGCAACGTTACGCGAAGGCAAGCTAAATGCAACCAGTGTGCTAAAAGGAGCGCCTTGGCCCGTTCGGTATGCACCAAGGGCTGGTGACCGTCACCGTGCAGTCGAGGGGGCCCTGTCAAGGGGGAGAGACAACGCTTAAAATGGACATGGCAAGATTACACGAAGCTGGGTAGCCTTGTCCCGTCCTCGTTTTTAGCGCCGCTTCCTTCCTTAACGCATATATGCCGAAACTGCACAACTGTGAATAAAACAACATTGAAATATTTTTGATGTGTAATGTTTACTTCAGGATTCAGAGTCATACTTTTATTGGTAGAAATATTTTTTCTAGAGACATACTTTTGAGCTGTCTTACAATGTAGTATACTCGGGAAATTCTCTACCTGATACGCGTCGCTAAAGCTTCAAAAACATTTGACATCAACTTCAAAATGACATCTCATCATGCGCGGTGTTTTTAGACAATATATAATAATATAATTGGTTCTTGGGGAAAGGAAATGGCGCAGTATCTGTCTCATATATCGTTGGACACCTGAACCGCGCCGTAAGGGAAGGGATAAAAAAGGGAGTGAAAGAAGAAAGGAAGAAGAGGTGCCGTAGTGGAGGGCTCCGGAATAGTTTCGACCACCTGGGGATCTTTAACGTGCACTGACATCGCACAGCACACGGGCGCCTTAGCGTTTTTCCTCCATAAAAACGCAGCCGTCGCGGTCGGGAAAAACGCTAAGGCGCCCGTGTGCTGTGCGATGTCAGTGCACGTTAAAGATCCCCAGGTGGTCGAAATTATGCGCAAAGATGTGTTTTTCGCGCAGAATCGATCGCAATGTAGTCGATGGGGTCCAATCTGAAAAATGCCGTCCAGACAAAACTTGCGGGTTATTCTGAATGCACACAACGCACAACGCACGAAAGTCAGCGTACACAAAACATTCCTTGCACAGGAAAAGTTTGCGACCTCTTGAATCTACACTAGAGGGCGCAAGCTTTTGCACATTAAACTTTTAGAGCTACTACGCAAGAAAGCGGTGTCCTACATCGCTAGGAACGCCAAAATGCCCTCTTGGTCTAGAGGATGCAATGTTTGCGCAACGCTGTCCTAAAACTTTGTAACCTCAAGAACTTCAGTGACCTCAGCCGATTAGCTTGCCCGCAATTCCTGGCTTGTGAACTAGTACTTGTCATCACACGGCGAGCTTAAGCTGGGCGGCTAGAGGCGCATGAGAAGTTCAAGGGGAAGGTTTGCAGGGTCAAGGGCAATCTCGTTTCTTCTTGAACTTTCGCATGCGCGCGAGGAGCGGGGTTCGATCCCCAGTGCCGCCGGGTACCCACCGGTGATACAATGGGTACAAGCTTCCCCTGGCCTGGTGCTCAGCTAATTTAGGGTGAAATTCTTGGGAAATGGGTCTTTGACCCCACCTTGAGTAGAATAAAAAAACCTTGTGTCACGGCGCTCTTTGGCCACAGATGCCCTTGCGCCTCGTCATCATCTTCTTGACCTCGCACTTCGCGATAGCAAGCCACGAGCGTCGCAGCTGCGCGCCCACTCACCTCGAGGGTGTGCTCGATCCTGTTGGGGAAGTGCCTGATGGTGCACACGGGTATGGACTTCTCGGGTGGGTCCTGGGATGAAGAGTACGACTCGGTCAAGTGCGGCACCACAACCTGCACGTTTCCCTTGGTGCCCGTCGTGCCGCACTCCAGGAGCGGCTTGCGGAAGTACACACACTTGCGGTCCACGTACTGACCTGCGCACGTGGCGGCGCCGCATGCTTCAGGCGGCAGCGGTACTCGCCGAACGAATAATAATAATAATTGGTTTTTTTGGGGAAAGGAAATGGCGCAGTACCTGTCTCATATATCGTTGGACACTTGAACCACGCCGTAAGGGAAGGAATAAAGGAGGGAGTGAAAGAAGAAAGGAACAGGTGCCGTAGTGGAGGGCTCCGGAATAATTTCGACCACCTGGGGATCTTTAACGTGCACCGACATCGCACAGCACACGGGCGCCTTAGCGTTTTTCCTCCATAAAAACGCACCCGCCGCGGTCGGGTTCGAACCCGGGAACTCCGGATCAGTAACCGAACGAACGCTGAGGGCAGATTCTCCAACAGCTATCTTTACTCTCAGTCTCAGAACTTTTTGCAAGGTGATTGAAGCTGGGCATTTACATATGCATTTATTACTACTCATTCAGTTAGCAAATCGCTGCATAGATTTCAGTATAATCTCTTGAGTTTAAAGAAATACGTTCAAACTTATGTACCATTGGAAACATGCTTTTGATTCACGCACTTTAATTTGACAGTTTCACCACTGGTTGCCCGCAAAACGGAGTTTTTGCTCAAGCTTTTGAACCAGTTCAAGACTCCCTAGCTCCGCAAAGAAACAGGACATGCTAATCCCGTAAATTGCGGAACTGAAATCGTTTAAAGATTTAATGATAGGGGGATTGACATATTTTCTATCTACGCCACGTCATTAGTCTCCATATATGACTCAGCTCACTTAAAAAAAATTGATTGTGAGGAAAAGGAAAGAGCGCAGCACCTCTCACTTGAGTGTGGACACTTCAACCACGCCGTGAAGGAAAAGGTGAAGGAGGAAGTGAAAGAAAGGAGACAAAGAGGCGACGTTGTGGAGGTATCCGAAATAATTTTATCCACCTGCGCTACTGCAAAGCGCACTGACATAAAAATTGATTTTTTTAGGAAGTGAAAGGGGCAGTAACTGTCTCACTTCTTGGTGCGCACCTCAACGCCGTCGTGAAGGAGGAGATGAAGGCGGGAATGAAAGAACTAAGAAAGGAGAAGGTGCCATAGGGGGCTTTACCATCACATAAATTACTGAACGGTATACCCTGGAGACAAGTACCAACCGGCATACCCTGGAGACAAATACAGACACTTTCCCTAATCCGAACTATTTGGTTGAATTTATTGACGGAATAAATCTTCTCTACCGCTTTACGGGGGGGGGGGGGGGGGGGGTAAAGAACTTAAGCCATATGATACGAGCCTGTAGACACCATGCACCTTCTGAGGACATCCTTCCAAATCCCTCACTGGAAGCCTGGTGCCAGCTAAGGTCCACCAAGGTCTGGGACACGCAAGTCAAGGTCATCGAGGGGGCCGGCCGAGCCAGAAGTCTACATGGCATCTGAGAAACAGCCAGCGGTCAACAAACTACCCCCACCCTTCCTCCTCAATAACGTTTATTTCACTCCACCATTTTTTCAACCAACTGGGGATCTTTAACGTGCACTGCACTGTCATCGCACAGCACGCGGATGAGGAGAGGGAAGGAGAGGGAGAGGGAGCAAGAGGCGAAACGAGGAAGCCACTGTTCATTGATTGCAGCGGGAAGCCTGCAAGCGCAAACCTTTTCGACACTGCTCTGCGGAGGAAAGGCACTGGCCGTTGGTCGCCGCGTGCGAGCACGAGCTCTTCTCTTTCACTTCGGAGCAGGCGGTTGGTCTCCGGTAAGTCTTTCAATGTGACGACGTGTCTCGTTAGACAGATTAAGCCCTTTGAGCAATACTAATCCCAGAGAGTGACGCTCAGTGCCTCAGATGCTATGGATACACCGCACACTGCTGATGCTGAAGCTTGCGACTGGCACCACACCGTGAGCGGAAGCGCCGAGCCCGCTAAAATCCAGCAGTACTTGCAGCCGAGGCTGCAAGCAAAAGAGTGCGAACACAAGATCCAGATGTACCGCCTCTCTCGAACTTGCACGAATGCTCTAACCCGTGGGTTAGAATGACGCTAACGGTCCGAGATCATGATGCGCCGAGTGATTGCGGCGGCTGAAGATTACCCAGCAGCCACACTAACATGGTCCCGGAGCTAGAGACCAACGCTCCGCGCCGTTAACGCCAAACCATGCCAGGCGCAAGAGCATTGCGAGCGACGCTAAGAGCCGCCAACATCGAGGTAACGCGACTTAGGCGCTGCCAGTGAAGCTGCCGCTGAAATTCGCCTTACAGACCGTCTTGCGGGCTTTTTGTTCGCAGCCGTTAGAGGGAGGGGACCCGTCATACGTCCAGAAAACTCCGATAGTCATGTGACGGCACATGACCTTGAATCCGTGCCCGGTCACTTGATAGGCACGAGACCAGATGTTGGCGCGTAGACCGCCAACATTGAATGGGCAGGGCTCCTTATAACAGCTTCCGCTCTAAAAAAAGTTTGAATGGAGTTGTCTTCACTGCTCCTTTGATAGAGCGGGAAACTTGATCTTGCATATATCTGTTTCTTGCGCAAAATGTAACGGGAGAAACAGTAAACCAAAGCGCAGCACGTTAACCAATACAGATTACGTGTAAGTAAATAATGACATATTACATAGAATGTAAACTTGCTGACCTCAAACTTGAATACATAGGAATATAACATGACAACACAACGAAGTATATACCAATAAGAGTGCAAGGACATTTCATGGAAAAACGCACGTTGGCAGCAGTGATAATAATAATATTAATAATTGGTTTTGGGGGAAAGGAAATGGCGCAGTATCTGTCTCATATATCGTTGGACACCTGAACCGCGCTGTAAGGGAAGGGATAAGGAGGGAGTGAAAGAAGAAAGGAAGAATGAGGTGCCGTAGTGGAGGGCTCCGGAATAATTTCGGCCACCTGGGGATCTTTAACGTGCACTGACATCGCACAGCACACGGGCTCCTTAGCGTTTTTCCTCCATAAAAACGCAGCCGCCGCGGTCGGGTTCGAGCCCGGGAACTCCGGATCAGTAGTCGAGCGCCCTAACCACTGAGCCACCGCGGCGGGGCGCAGAAGTGATGATATGAACAGAACCTAGGCTAATCGTACGCGCCGTTATCTAGTGGACTTCGTGCGACGTTTCGAGGCTTTCAAGCTATAGTTGCAGTAAACTGCACTCACGTGAGTCGACGTTGTCCAGACCGTTGGCCACCCCATCCAGCGACTCGAAGAAGTCGTCCGTGTACACGCTCTCTGTTTCAGGCCCTACTCGGTCTTCGTACGCCTCGATGTTTATTTGGGAGTTCATTTCAACCACTGCGTTGGCAGCTGTGAAGGACTTCATGAGCTGCAGAGGAGACGAATCGATCAATATAGCTTCCAATGGTGTTCAGGACAAACGTTGAGCTGTAACTTATTCGGTAAAGAATTTATTCAAAACTTACTGAGACAGAAAGAAAGCTTTAGTGGCGAAGTAGCAGTTACGGCATCTTTATCGCGGAAGTATTTTCTTCTACGGCCTGAGCAAATTGCGCGAAAACCGAAAGGACCGCAGCGAGAGTGCGTTTCTTGAACTACCAGAAGAACAAGACGGGTGGTGAGGCACTCAGGATTATGCAGACTGCTGCTGTATTGAAAGGAAAGAGTTGGACACCTTGGATGAAAGAAAACCAAAACAAGTATGGCGATGCGTAGAATCGACTAATCCACGCACGTGAAAGCGATAGGGGGCCTTGAAACGGAAGCGCGCTGCCGGTGCTATTGAACGTCCTGGGTGTGTCTCGCGAGCTATTCCGATTTACCGACAAGAGTGCGTAGCTCTGCGTAGTCGACACAGCAGTTAAAAAGCAGCTTTGTTCTCTTGCCGTTCATTGGTCGTTACGTCGCCGCTAGCTGGTCCGTGAGTTGAGTTGTTGAGTTGAGTTGAGATGTTGAATGCTACAGGTGGGGTTAGCCTTGCTTTATCTGCCGGCAATTGCTCCACCGTAGCGTCCCTTCTATATTAACAATGCCCTGAAGCCTGTCGCATCTACCCCGCTATGCGCACACTCTCTTATAAAAGCACACATTCTCTCCCGCAGTCACCATCTATGCACACAATCAATCCACACAGTCCACATCACAGTCCACTCCAGAAGTCACCCTCTCTGCACATATTCAGTCACAGCAGAACATAGGCCATTGCAGTGCCACAATCCATACACACATTCACTCACAGTATAACGTAGTCCACTCCAGAAGACGCCGTCTACGCACACATTCAATCACAGTAGGCCATAGCCCGTTCCTGCTGTCACCATTTAGAAACAAGATCAGTGTCCTGCAGGAATGTTAAAAGAAGGCGTGCAGCCTCCCTTCTGCATGTCTGGTTTCCACTCGGGTAGACAATGTCCTGAACTGTACTGTAGCTGGTCCGTGCTCATACACTACGCAGCTCGAGCGAGGCGCACCGATTTATGGGGCGAGTATACTCTGGGAGCGGCTGCTGCGGCATGTCTGGATGAATGATCGCAACAAAAAGGTGATCCCCGTTCGGCACATCATCGTGATCGGTAACGTTAGAGTCACTGGAAAAATTTTCAGTGACTCTAGGGAATGTACCACAGCCGCGCCACACATGGGCCAAGCCTTCCGTTCAGATTGTCGAACCAGCGGGAAGCGTGCCCTCCTCAGAAAGCCAATGTCTCCTGGAGGACCACTGCAGTGGCATCCCGTGGACGGTCTGCCACAGTGACCAGCGAATATTTTCTGTGTACATCTGTACTTTGTAAGCCTACTGCTGCTGTAAGCTGCTTTTCTACAAGTGTCTTGCTGTATGTGTATTCCCTCTGAGGTGGTACTGAGTATGGTCATTCACTCTGCATTATATAAGATTGTTCTGTACGACCTGCGACTCTGCCTCATTCTCTGCCTTACTAACGAGAAAAAACTGGGTGCCAAACTGCCACCTCATTCTTGCCACTCGGTAATGGTGCGCGGGGACTATGTGACGGGTTACTTGGCGCATGGCCTTTGAATAAGTAGCCTGCGCTGAAATGAACACAGGAGGAAACAGGAGACGCGACAGGGACAGAAGCGCAAGTTACAACTTCCAAAGTAAAAGAGCGCCGGGTTTCGTGTCTTGCTATTAAAGTTGGAAGTTGCACTTCTGTCCTGTCGTCTCTCTTCTTTCTTCCTGTGTTCGTCATTTCAGGGCATGCTATGTATATAAAGATCGATAATTGTGCTTCGACAGAGGATGAGGTTAAATTAATAACTCCCGTGCGCGACTGCAACATACGGCTACGACCAAATGTGACAATTTATGGCTTCCGCGACAGAATGTTTGTTGCTTTTTAACTGCACAAAAATGGGGTAGAGTTTGAACAAGGTCGCCCAGGGAACGTAAGCGAGTGTTTGGTGGTAGAACGAGCGGCTGCAGTGTCTAGCGTACGCGTAATAATTCAGATTCCCAAATGAATCTGGCAGAATTTTTTTGAGTGTGTAACCATATAGGTCTATCCGATGCCTATATTTGGAGCTTCGAAGACGTGTAGCCCGAACGAGCTGCAAGACCAATGGACTATCGCGGTGAGTACCTGGTATATTGGTGAACTTTAAGTGCGTTCGGAAGACTTCGGCCAGGATATTCAGTGCATTCTATCAAGGTAGAGGTACCGGTTCTAAACAGCTTCAGATTCACCATCGATGGTCTGCGATTTCAGGACCGGGAAGCCCACAGAGGAACCGGTTCTGCAATACCTGGCTCGACTGTGTAACCTCTTTCACCACTTCGATCGCTTGACAGAACTTTCAGAGGCAGCACACAAAGGTTATGGTGTTCGTGAGTTATTCATGAACAAACGATTTTTGAAAGCCTATCATTTGAGCCTGTTTTTGTGTAGAAAACAAGGACAAATGACCACAAATGAATTGATGGTGTTCCCTCATCAGACTCTGGAGGTTCATGAAAGAACAAGCTCAAGTCCAGCAATTTCGGACAAAAAATTTGAAAATTGCAAAATTTTAAGGTACGTTTACGGTAATATTGAAGGTAATGGTCCATTTTTCTGATATGTAGCAAAATCCATCGGTCGCATCAAACAGTTGCGACTTCCATAGAAAACGAATGATGAACGTTTTTGAACGATAGCAAAAACGTCAATAGAAAAAAAAATTCAAAACTGCCGTAGGGTGATCTGTAGATGTAAAAATTGTTTAGTGAAACTGCGGTCATAAAATGCTTCCCGCGGAAAAATGGTTTTGTCAAGAATTGCTAGGTATGATGGCGAGTCCGTACGATCTGGGTGTCCTCAATATTCGCGCAACAAGCTATAGGCCATTATGCTTCCAGTTGCCGTAGCAACACTATTATGGTAGCTGGTATCAAGTACGTAGATAAAAATCACAAGGCAGGGCGGAATCGAAATGCATAAAAGAGGTCTCCAGGACGCCCTTTCGAACAACACGCAGGAGGATGACGTTAGCGACGGCTGAAACCTCTATTATATTATACAGCTTACAGCGTTGAAGATCTCTACCTTGTGATAGTACTTCCATCTTCAACGCCCTGTATGTGTATTTAGGAAGGAAGAGTAATTATGTGAATGGCCATTTTCTCGCTGGATAAATTTTTATTCCGTTAAACTTGCGACTCTGTCTCATTCTTCGCCCCAAGTGAAACCTGGGCGCCGGCTGGGCACCACCATTCTCCTCTTGCCCCTTGTGTAAGCGCGAGCTTTGTTATCATTCGTTCGTTTTGGTTGGCCTGAGGAATTTTCAACGGCCGAGAGTAGCAGGCACCTTTCATTCGGAACTCGGGAGGGCTACTTTTCGGTGGAGGGCGCGTTGACCCTTGCAGCTAAGCGTCCGATTCCAGCGGACTAGTCAAAGCATCCCAGGACCCATCTTTCTTGAAGAGCCCTGGAAAAGTTCCAGCACTTGTGCGGGTTTCCATGCGATTCCGTGTGTTTTCTGTGTTTGTGTGACACTTTACGAAGTGCGTACGTGTCGACATGAGATTGAGCCGGACATCGCCAATGTCGAGCGAGCGACAAGCAAGAAATGGCCCGTACTCTAGTGCGCGACCAAGATGTGCGAATAAGCGAGTGCATAGCATACTTGTAATTCTAAAATAGGTTTCGAACTAAATATAGCCCTTGTGTTCGCGCACATGGGCGTCTACTGACAAATAATTGTGGGCAAACCAAGTTAACTAATCACATCACGACCAACTAATATAAAAACCCGGCGCTAAAAACCTTCTGTAGCGGTGTCTTCGGCGAAGTCTGCCCCGTTAAATGGTTGACTATTTCTCTCTCACGCAGGCCACAAAAACAGGGCCCAACATTCACAATCTTTAATGGGTGTTGTGTGCATGATGCATGACATCCGGGAGCATGCCTCTTCAACAGCCATCGGGCTCTGTACGCAGTTCTGAATCGGCGGAACTCTGTCACTCTCCCCATATCCTCTCTTCCTGTCCCCTCACCTCTTTCATTTCATTTCTCCATTCTGCCTGCTATCTTTTATTTCCGCTGCCCCAGCTCAGGTGCTTCAGTATCGATGGCAGATGCCGGGGCTAGCAAAAATCTTTTCCTTCCTTTTTACTATTATTATTTTAAAAAACCACTACCACCACCAACAACAGCCATCGTCTCTCTTTTCTCTTGTTCTTGCGGAACGCCGTGCGTTGTAGGGACGACAAACTAGACATTGAATTGAGAGTAACTGGTTACATGTTTTGCATCTTTAACGAAAAGTTTTAATACATATACGTAACCGCATTAAGTTTATTTCACTATATACAGATAAAGTCAGTACATTGCTCTGTGTGCTTTGTGCCCAAACTTTCTTTTTAAGATCCTGCGCCTGGCAGCGAGCGCTTACTGGCTGTTCCCATAGCGCGCGAGTCTGGTGGGAGTTTCGGTAATCGTAACTATGCGTGTGCTGTTACATACTTTCGTGCCTGTGGATAGCGGAAGTGCCACTCAGAGTGAAAAGAATGAATAGAACAGATTACGAGACCAACCTTTCAATTTTTTTTAATTCCTTTAGAGTCCTGATTTCAAATTAAAAACTTTCTCGTCTCCAGTAGTTTAGAAGTCGGTTTTATTTTGCTTTGATCCCGCATCAGAAGATTAGCTCGGCACACCTACACTTCATACCATAACATGGATTTGTAATTACAGCAAGCACAGAATACAATGGTGCATTGTTTTATATAAACGCCGACGTTTCTGTTTTGGTACGCCGTATTGGCAATGGAGCACTTACCTTTCACACTGTTCCAGGCTGCCCTACTCCTTGGCTCATCGCTACCTTGTTTGGCATCGGACATGGTCTTCACCTGCCCAGTTGAGAACGCGAATCAACCCGCGGATTGGACGCAACAGCCTTGCCTACAGATCCATCTGGAAGGAAACCTGTTCTTCGGCTGGCAACCGCGGTCGTTCATCACCAGCGATACCACTATCAGCGCCGGCCACACGGAATATAAGCTGCTGCCCGTGAACGCCCCTCTGGGGCACGACGCCGTATTGGCAATGGAGCACTTACCTTTCACACTGTTCCAGGCTGCCCTACTCCTTGGCTCATCGCTACCTTGTTTGGCATCGGACATGGTCTTCACCTGCCCAGTTGAGAACGCGAATCAACCCGCGGATTGGACGCAACAGCCTTGCCTACAGATCCATCTGGAAGGAAACCTGTTCTTCGGCTGGCAACCGCGGTCGTTCATCACCAGCGATACCACTATCAGCGCCGGCCACACGGAATATAAGCTGCTGCCCGTGAACGCCCCTCTGGGGCACGACGCCGTATTGGCAATGGAGCACTTACCTTTCACACTGTTCCAGGCTGCCCTACTCCTTGGCTCATCGCTACCTTGTTTGGCATCGGACATGGTCTTCACCTGCCCAGTTGAGAACGCGAATCAACCCGCGGATTGGACGCAACAGCCTTGCCTACAGATCCATCTGGAAGGAAACCTGTTCTTCGGCTGGCAACCGCGGTCGTTCATCACCAGCGATACCACTATCAGCGCCGGCCACACGGAATATAAGCTGCTGCCCGTGAACGCCCCTCTGGGGCACGACGCCGTATTGGCAATGGAGCACTTACCTTTCACACTGTTCCAGGTGAGTTACCTTGATCATTGCACTTGCCTAAGAAGCAAGAATCGCTGCTTGTTTTTGGTGTCGTGCCCCAGAGAGTGGTTATTTGCCCTAGAAGCATGCGAGGAAACTGTGCAACATTGCTTAAGTAGTTTATTCTTAATTCTTTCCGGGGATGTGGAAACAAACCCCGGACCTGATTCTAATGACATTCTGGCTACTGTGCTGAAGACTGTACAAAGGATCGAATCCGGCCAAGATGGAATTCGAAGTGATTTGAGAGAGTTGAAGCAGTGGCAAGCGTCAGTAGACATTGAACTGAAGCAGTTGTCTTCTAGACTTCGCAGTGTCGAAGTGGACGTTTCAGATCTAAAAAACAATCCCGCTGCGTCTTCGGCTGATTCTCCTGGTGCAGTTTCCAGCGTCATCTCTGACCAGCTCAGAATTATTGAATCGCGTTGTAATGACGCGGAAAACAGGATGAGACGCTGCAACTTGCTTTTTTTCGGCCTTTCCGATGACATATCTGAGACATGGCCAAGTGCTGAAACAAAAGTGATTGACCTGTGCAAGAATGAATTGGACATTACAGTAGATTCATCGCAAATAGAACGGGCACACCGCATTGGTAAATACGACCCGGAAAAGTGCAGGCCAGTGATGGTAAAATTCACATTGTTTAAGGACAAACAACAGATCATTGGGAACGGCATCAAGCTGAAAGGAACTAACTACGCTGTGCGCGAAGATTTCTCCTTTCAGACACGACTGGCTAGAAAGAAGTTGATCGAATTTGCCAAACCACAAAAAGTTCCGTACAAGCTAAATGTCGATAAGCTGAGAATAAACGATAGTGTTTACGTGTACGACGCCGCTACTGACACCGTAAAACTATCTTCCGCATAGGTAAGGTGTTGCTCGGCTACACGTGTCATCAGGAAAGAACAAACATCTTACCGCAATAACACCGCGCAATCGCAGCTCTCCTTACTTTTCACTAACATACGCAGCATTCTTCCTAAGCGCATCGAACTTTGTTCATACCTTGACAATTGTGAATGCGACATTTTAATACTAACCGAAACGTGGCTCCATAAAGATATTAGGAACGATGAAGTCTTGCCTGATATGGACAGTTTCACTATCTACAGAAACGATAGGAGCGACAGAAGGGGAGGAGGGGTGTTGATTGCTGCTAAAAAGCATATAACTTCTTTTCCCGTTGATATTCCCAGTAACTTAGAAATTTTGTGGGTTTGCATCACATCGCCATCTTCCAAGCATCTTCTTGGAGTTTGTTACAGACCACCAGATAGTCCGCAATCATTCGTCTCTGATCTACATGATAACCTAACTGAAGCAAAAGCTAAATTTCCAAAAGCAAGTATCTGTCTACTTGGTGACTTCAACTTTCCCGAAATTGACTGGCCGAGCTTAAGTTCGAGAACACGTGATGGCACTAATTTTGTTCAACTAACTCTCGATTTCTCTTTGGTTCAATTAGTCGAAAAACCTACCCGAGGAAACAATAAGCTTGACCTCGTCTTCTCGTCAGTCCCAGACAATATAAGCCCTATCTCTTATTCTGATGGCTTCAGTGATCACGAACTGCTTAATTTCACGATTTCCATGCCTTCATGCGCACGTGCACAAACACATAAACGTATTTTTGATTATAACCGCGCTGACTACAATGCCATTAATATAGGGTTACAATCCTTTTGTGCCACATATCTTCCGACTTTTTCTCAGCGTTCGGCCAACGAGAACTGGGTTTTGTTCAAAAATAGTTTACTGGAATTAGTACACCGTCATATACCACTGCTCACCCTCCGCACGAACGCGTCTAAACCATGGTTTAACAGGATGTTACATGCATTAAAAAACAAGAAAAAGCGACTATTCAAAGCTGCCAAACGCCTTGGCACACCGGCTTCATGGCAGAAACACAAAACCGCCGAAAAAACATATTGTAGTGCCATCCGCAAAGCAAAGCTTAAATATTATTCCCATGACCTTCAATCCCTTATGACACACAACCCTAAAAAATTTTGGAAAACGATATCACCTATTGACACTCCGGTTCTTGTTTCGTTGTTGGATAACACTGGTGCTCCAGTTATAGAAGAAGAATGCCCACTTATATTTAATAATTATTTTTCTTCAGTGTTCACACAGGAAGACCATTCCACTACTCCACCATTAGTAGATGCCGATTACCAGTACATGAGTCCCATAGAAATAAGTGTCTCCGGTATTGCAGCATTAATAAACAATCTTAAGATTTCGACTTCTGCCGGCATTGATGATATTAATACAAAAATTCTCAAAAGCACAGTGATCCATTCAAGCAATATTCTCTTCCATATATTTCGTCAGTCGCTATCAACTGGTGAAATTCCATGGGATTGGAAAATTGGTAAAATTATCCCCATCTTCAAATCAGGTGATAAAACGAACGCGCAAAATTATCGCCCCATATCATTGACATCTGTCCCATGTAAGATCCTCGAACACATCATCGTATCAGCAGTGGCGCAGCATCTAGATAGTAATAATTTCTTTTTTTCTAACCAGCACGGGTTCAGGAAAGGCTTCTCTTGTGAGACTCAACTACTGGAATTTACTAACGAGCTACTACACAACATGAACGAGAACTTCCAAACAGACTGCATATTCTTAGATTTCTCAAAAGCATTCGACCGCGTTGCGCACTCACGCTTAATAGGTAAAATTACTTCCCTCAACCTAGACTCACTAACAACCTCATGGCTAAGGAATTTCTTGTCTTTTCGTAAACAGTTCACGGTTGTTAACGGCCACTCATCTCCGTTTAGCGATGTTATATCTGGTGTTCCTCAAGGAAGCGTCCTGGGCCCGTTGCTGTTCCTGATTTACATTAATGATCTGCCATCTAACATTACATCAACCATTCGCTTGTTCGCAGATGACTGCATAATTTACCGCAAAATCCGATCACCTGCAGACCTTCTTGCACTTCAAAGGGACCTCGATCATGTAACCGCTTGGTGTTCATCATGGCAAATGTCACTTAACACTGAAAAATGCAAGTTAATGACATTCAGCCGCAAAAAATCTAACTCTTCGTTCAATTACATGCTCGATAACAGCTTAGTCTCTCAGGTGTCTTCTTACAAATACCTCGGTGTCCATTTTTCATGTAACTTGTCCTGGTCCACTCATATACAGAAAATAACAGCTAAAGCATCCCGGACCTTAGGATACCTAAAACGAAATCTTCATGGAACTCCTGCTACTACCCGTAAGCTCGCCTATCAAACATTTGTTCGTCCGCAACTCGAGTATGCATCATCCATTTGGTCACCTCACCAGGCTTATTTAATTAACTCCCTTGAATCAGTCCAAAACCGTGCTGCGCGTTTCATCTCCAGAAACTATGACCGTCACTCAAGCGTCACAAACATTAAATTATCGCTCTCTCTTTGTACCTTGCAATCACGAAGATTAATTGCCCTAATCTGCTTATTTCACAAGATAGTCTATAGCACTAATCTTTCGACTCTCCCTCTTGCCCAACCTCACCGCACCTCGCGCCGTTTAAACAACCATCTCAGCTTCAAACGCCTTTCAGGTAAAACCGTTGCATTCAATTCATCCGCTTTGCCGCAGGCTATTGTTCACTGGAATGGTCTTCCGGAACACATCGTCAATATTCGTGATCCAGCTTCTTTTAGGACCGAAATAACAGCCATTTTTTCTAATTACTGACGCGTCAATAACTATTGTATAATGATGTTCTTACTGTTTAATGAGTACTAACAGTCAATCAGCATTATATAATCGTGTCATTCATGCTCCTGTTATTACCCCTATTTATGTAATCCCCCCCTCACACAATACTCCATGCTTGGAGCCTGTGAGGCAACGTGAATAAACGTGAATAAACGTAGTCTGGGAACGGGATGCAAACTGAACGTGCCTGGTCTTTGAAAACAATCGCGCATCGACTAGCCGACAACCGAAAGGTCAAGGCAGAGAGAAGTTACTCACGCCAACGTCCCTAGGTCGGAACAGGAATTGCCTGTTGAGATTGGATCGCTCGATGACGTCCATGTCCGTGACGTGGACACAGCCATTGTCCGTACCCACGCCCATCATGGCGAAGTTCTTGAGAAGTTCGCAGCCTATTGCGCCAGCACCCACCTGAGCGATCCAGAATATTCGCAGTGAGGTGAAAATCCACCAGCGCCGCCATCATCATCATAATCATCATCACCACCACCACCACCATTTAACACGAGAAATCATTGTAGCTGAATGAATTTCTCTGTTGTAAGATGACTGTGAGTAGCCGTTCCGTATCTCTATTGTCAAAGAACCTCACATAGCTGGCTGATACGCTTTGCTAGCGCATGGTTTGATGGCGTATGATAAGTCGGTATATAAACCTCCCTTCGTTTGCGAAATAAATCTTTGCTGGAAGTTAGCGCTGTGTGTCATTTTTGCGCTACGTTTTTTTACCCTTGAAATGAACCAACAAGCCTAAGCGTCTACCCATCTGTATATGCCGCACCTTCAAAATTCACACCCAAATTAAAAAAAAAAGTGAGCCCCTTACGCGAGTATATATGGGAAATTCGCATACATGGTGGGGCCTTTTTTTTCCTCCAGGTAAGTTTGAGAAGGTATGACGGCAGGAGGAAGGCCCCTACAGCCTTTTTCGACTACTTCCGGCATGCCTCAGCCGAGTGTATTACCGAAAAGTCTTATCTAATTACTGTCGCCTAAAGACGCAATGCAGAAAACCGAAAACCGGTGCTCTGCTGGGGTATCAAATCATTACAAAGTTAAACTATATACAGCCATTATAAAACTGAAGTAAGAAGACATAACTAGAAGAGACAGAAAGACGCACACACAAAGCGCAGACGCCTCTTGTCTCTTCTCGTTTTGTCTTCGCGCAGTTTTATGATCGCTGAATCTATGAACCGACTAGCACAACATCGTCTTACCCCGGAGGTTTACATGAGCCCGTCAAAAGTCGGGTTAAGTAGGCTGTCGGGCAGAAAACCGGTTTTCGGGCTCATGTAAACGCTAGGAGGTCGAGCTAAGTGACCGTCGAGTCAAGCTGGGCCAGCCCGACTGCAGGAGGTGGGTTGACTCGGCGGCGCTGCGCAAGCCTGGGCGCTCCTCCTCCCCCTCTTCTAGCATCCGCGCGCGGTTTGCTTGCTCGATGCTACGGTGTAGCGGCGTCTCTGCCCGAGAGAAAACGCGTTCATATAAACGCGGTCGCGCCGGGCTGGTCAGCCCGACATCTGGCGCGCCCCTACTCGACCCGCCGCTGTAGGGCTCATGTAAACAAGGCTACTGAAATTAAATTTTGGCGGTGGAGGAGGCGGAGGGGCAGAAAGCCAGGTAAGAAGATAAAAATTTCCCAGATTTTCTGGAATAGGGTGGGAATGGATGGCGCATGAAAATGGTAGTTGGAGGTTAATGGGAGACCTTTTCCCAGCAGAGGGCGTAATCAGACCTGCTGATGATGGTGACGATGATGACAGTCCGCAATATTGATGTTTCTCGTTGCTTCTGCTTTATCATTAACGAGAACCTGTTTACTGGGTTACATACATTGAAACCCACTTATATCGAAATGCAAGACGCGGAATGACTTGTTCGACAGGTGTTCAATGCAGATGCGCTTACTACGAAATTTCTTTAGTTCGCTGTTTACGTCAGTGAAAGTTAAGTAAGCACTGAAACCTTGTGTTATATTATCAGGTACGTGCAGTTATTCGATAATCTAGTTTGTTGACACTACGCAGCATGTGGAGATACTAGGAGAAATATATTTCACGTTAGTCTAAATGGTTGACGTTCAATGGCAGTGGCGCCTCAAACTGAGCCCCGGAGGCCTCACAAGATGTGACAGAAGCTAAAGTATCCTGTCAAAGCTACTTTATAGGTTAGCTGTCAATGACTTTTCCGAACTGTCGACATAAAAGTCTCAGCAACGTAATATATCTTACAACAAAATATTTCTGCGACCCCAGCTTCTCCTGCACTCCAGAACCGAAGACCCGGGCCTGGGCAGCGTACCTGGTTCGATCCTGCAGGTGCAAAGAAAAATTAAACAAAAGAAAGCTCCGGCGTTACAAAGTACTTGCGTCTGGAGGAAAAAAAAGAAGGGTAAAGTTGAAAATCAGACACGTACGTGGAGCATGCACACGTTAATTCCGAAGATGCTGCGGCCTAGAGGTGCTCACCATATCCGTGGCGGCAGCTTGCGAGACCTCCCCCGATTGCGGAAGGCACTCGAAGGCGTCAAAGTAGAACCACTGCTGGATCGGGGTGAACTTTCCGCTGCATGCCTGCGGAGGGAGAAAGGACTCAGAATTGAAGAATCGTTCACGTAGCTTAAATGAATTTCATTGTCAATGGCTCAGAGGTAATGCTGCGTGAGGGGGTCAGGGGAGTCATGTTCGTGTGAAAGGGTTCTAATGGATCGCATGAAAGCCACGTGACCTATTAATGTGACCAACAAAATAACGGCCGCGTTGGGTCGCATAAAGAGTTGTGAGCGATTATGGCGGGCAATATGACCGTTGAGCGACGAGGTCACTTTATGAGAACGGCGCGCAGCAAACCTTGTATAGATGACGATATAAAATCAGAAGTTCCAGAGAGGAAGCACGTTCAGGTAGCAGATCGAAGGCCGCGAGGTTGCTCTTGTACAGTGTTGAGGATATTATTAGGTTTCAGTTCATAACAATTTTGGGTTAAGCCATTACATCATGTTTACCTAACGTATTGGCCTAAACGACCAATATGTGACCCACATATTGGCCTAAACGACCAATATGTGGGGTCCTCTTCAACATAACCATGCGGTACCTGTGATGAAAATCTTTAAACAGGAGTCTTAAAACAGCTGCTATTTCCTCGCTACTACTTATCCACGCCTAAAAAAAATCTGCTTTCTCGAGAAAAAACAAGACCTTGCAGCCCTTTGTTGCCTACGCAACATAACACACTTGTAATTTCTCATTTCTGAAAAAAAAAAAAGATTCATAGCAGCCAAGCGTGGTGATGATTGAGAAAAAAACTGCGATAGCATCACAATGCTCTCATGCATTGCAGCGTGCGCAGACACTACTTCAGAGTTTGTATTTTCTGCGAAGTTTTTCTTCTGTTTGGCTTCATCACTGTCATATGCAGCCGCCAAGAGTCGCTCGCTTAGCGAGCGCAATTGATGACAGCTCGAATGCGAGGCTTCGAAACCACCAAGCTTCAATCCAGTATGGTTCTTAGCAATAAAGCTGTTCCACAGGCGGATATCGGTTGTGTCAGTGCCTCATTAATATTATCTGACGCTTTTGTGCAATTTGTTAAAAAAGTGCACTGATTAGATTGTCTATCAGCTTCCTCCTTTTCTGTGGTGGAGTCAGTATTTGGCTGCAGACTACAGGGATCTCACAACTGCCCAAGATTGGCTTCTGGAAAGACTAACCACGGACAGGACCTTTGAAACACCGTCGTATAGAGGAAAAACAGGTGACCCTCCGATGGTCCCTGTACTTCCGCTTCCGCTGTTTCTCCGCAGGGGCCTTCTCTCCCTCACCACAGCCCTGAAGATAAGGTAAGGTAAGATAAAGAGGAAGACGGATGGCAGGGATGTTAACCAAGGGGCATTCCGGTTGGCTACCCTGCACTGGGGAAAAGGGATGGCGGGTTTGAAAAGGCAAAACCGCTAGTCTGAGTGCATAAAAAAGTATCCTTCATCAATACCACACGCCAGGAAGTGGCACAGATGCCATGAAAGGTCTTTTCGGTGTCAGACTTCGGGCGTACCTAGATTTAAATTATCTCCATATTTTTGTTTTGAGTCCCTTCGTAGTATTTCCAATACTCAAGGGACAAAAATGGGTGTTATCTGTAAACGTTTACAGCTATACAAAGATGAAGACAGAGCATTCCCCACTGCGTGCTTCGAGCAGTGTAGACAACCGTATGGAGCACTGCGCCACTGAAGAAAACGTGCATAGCAGCACACAGATTGGTTTGCTCTAGGAGTGCATTTGCCCCACACATTATGACGTGCAGCTTCGGGCAAAAGTCCTTGGTCGTCAGAGCTTGCTTTTGAGATGAGTATTAAGGCATTTAGGGAACTACTGAACCTACAGATAGTATCTTAGGAATAGAACATTGCTTCTCTTGCGCGTTGGAGCTTCCGGCGGTGCCGTAGTCTTCCCACTGAACGGATACTCAAAAAAGCCTATGGCCCCGAATATTTTTACCCAAGGCGTACATTTTCTACAGGCGACTTATAGCTCGATCCGCAGGCGCCACCAGCAGTAGTTATTGGTTCCACCCAGTGCTGCTGTCATAAATTACCATGGTTCAGATTGGTCCAGAATGGAGTTAAATGGTCAACAAATATGTGCGCCACCAATGCTCACAACTATATTGGGCGATGTCGATTCGATGGTCAGTTGAAAATAAAGCTCCCGGAATTTTCAAACATCTGTTCAATAAGCCAAAATAGAAAGCGTACTGAAGCCGGTCAGAAGAGGAGTTTGAAACTGCATGCGAGGATTGCAGGATCCTCAGGACTTTCTCAAGTCGTGTAACCGAAATTCTAAGCTTTTTTTTTTAATTTTGAAGTTAATATTTTTTTCTTATTTTCATAACATCTGAACGGACAGCGCCAGGACGTGGGCTGCATGAAAACCCTCTGAAAAACAATTCGCAAACTACACGTTTCTAATCACCTGCATAGTGACAAAAGCCAATTCGCACGCAATCAGCAAGTTTCCTTTACAGCACAGGTTCGGCGGAGGGTTAGAGTTTTCAGTGTCGTGCTGCACTTATGTCCCACACTTTCCACACTAATGATGGTATGAAAGTTACGTGTTAGGCCAAGCTGGGTGATGTGGGCATATATGCCAGGCCGAAAGTTATCGACTGCACATTCCTTGATTATCACAGGACTCAATGGGCCAACACTTCCACTGATAACAAGCTGAAGGCGGGAGTTCTAGGCTAAAATATACTACGATAACGCGGATGGCGGCGTTTTCCACCAGAAAAGCAAACTATAGATTTGTACAGAATGACTTTCGCCAACATTTGAAGAGTCAGGGCTAATTCGTGCTCGATAAAATGTCGCAGACACACGACAGACAGTGAAAAATATAGTTGGAGGACTAGGATTTTTTGTGGCGAGCTTTTCTGCGTTCGTTTCAATAAAGTTCACTGTGGGCAGTTGACCAATACGGCTCGAAGAATGCACGCTATGTAATGTTGCTATAGTTTTGAAGACCCACCTTCATGACCTCCTGGGCGGCAATGCTTCCGATCACCGCCTGCATGGGACACAAGGAGCCGGCGGACACGTACGACAGCAGTCTGATCAGCTTCTCGTTCACCTCCTGCAAGGGTGTCGCCATGGTCGCGTTCTTCTGCTTGGCCAGGGCAATGACCTCTGCTGCGTCGTCCTGCGATACACCCAGAGCACCCGTAGCGTCAGCTTCATGCACAATAACGGATAGGCTCCGGTTTCATCCGCAGTTAAATGGGAGACGGATTGAAGAAGAGCACTCGGGGGTAGCTGTGTAAGAGAGGCGGTTCGACTGGATGATATGTTTTCTGAAAACTCTGTCTTCGCGAACGCCAGAAACTTAACACACAGGGAAGGCTAGGGGCGCACATTTTGTCCTCAGTCCTGTTCAGCCAAGTGACTGGGGGCCCTGGAGGAGAGAGGACGCCGCAAAGAGTGCCTAGGCCTATCTCCTTATGCACATGCCATTACGTTTGGACTGATCGCAAGGGATTTCATCTCAGAACAGTTCAAGTAGGGTATACCATGCAAAAGGGACACCGCCGCCCCAAAGCAGCCATCACCGGAATACGCCATCTCTCTACACTCTAAACAGAAAGGTGTAATAAGGGTGTAAACTGCCCTCTAGCGCCCAACGTGTGCGCCATATAACTGCTTACTCCCTTTTTATACTCATGTAATTCGAGTTTAGGGTGTACAGGTGCACTGTCACGACTCGGAGGGTCAAAGTCTCGTGTAAGCCAGCATTGTCTAGCATTGTGTGCGGCTGGTCAGCGAGCCCCCAGCAGACCCGAGGAACAACTGTGCCAACTCCGACTCCCCTGGCGCCAGCAGCTCCAATGAACGAGGCGCACTGTGTGTTCCCTCTCAAAATGACACCTGAGGACACTAAATTAGCCGGACCTGTTCCTTTTCCTGTCTGAGGCATCCGATGACTTGAGGCGCCCCGCTACGGCGGTTTCCAATTGTGAAAGCCCGAGTGATGCATGTCCCCCAAAAACAAGCCTTTGAGTGACGGCAGCGAGAAACCAGAGAAAAGGATCATTTCTAGCCAGCGTCTTATCCAAGAAGTGTGACCAGTCAGGGTAGGCAGCGAGTGAATATTTAAATTAAATGTTTATCGATGGAACAAAATCCTAAGAGCACGGTGATTGTTAATATAGGGACACAACATGCAGAGATGAGTAGTTGTTCATCGCATTCTGCTGAATTCCCCCCTGTACAGAAGCGACCCGACCCTCATTTGCTCCGCAGACGCTTTGGAAGAGAGCAAAGAGGAATACGACGTTTAGTTTCGCTTCGCATTTGAGATATCATGTACTGTTCATGGCGGTATTGCAACGCCATACCTTGTTCCAAGGATACGGCGGCCTGGAATGGCACTGGTGGAAAGCGTGCAGAGCCAGGAAGCCCAAATGCAGCTGCGCTGGTCGATCAATCTTAGCGAAGTCGGAGATGACAAATTCAGGTTGCGTAATTGATTTCTTCAAAGATTTCTGAAAAGCGAAAGAAAACCACCGGTCTTAAAGGTTGTGCCACGTGGCTCACGCACGTCCCAAAAGGATGAATGGTACGAGCGAAAGAGCATCATCGTCGCGGGATTCTATGACGAAATTCAAAGGGCAATAATAGACTGTGGTATGTTATCCGCGCAACAGGAACTCCATTCCCTCCATATTTTGTGAATTTTGTCCCCCAAAATGTCGTTTCATCCTGACCATGCTAAAGAAGCCCTCAAACAACCTCAGTTGATGATGTGGTTGCTGTGGCTGCGGGACTTTCATGTTTTCATCCTGTTATTAGCACTCCGAAAAAAAAAACGAAGCCCGGGCGATATGGACAGCTGGCATCTCACGCAGCTCTTCCTTAGGCAGCTACGCATCACTGTTGAGTGCAAATGCATTTTAGCTTAGTAAAGCTTGTTTCCAGGCTAGTTGGTTTAGCATCTTGATACTTTGAAAAACACGGACTGGTGTCATTGCGCCTTTCCGTCATCTCCTCGTCTCTTTTCTGTATGTGAATTTTTTTTTGCGCCGAGGTGATGTTGCAACTGTATTTCAGGAAAACATTATCGCGGCACCACTTCTGCGCATGCAGAGAGAGCCGACGAACAATGCGTAATTCAACAAGTTTTTCACGGCACCAATTTCACACGGCTGAAATTAAAGCTCACCTAGGTAACAATCCAGGTCCAAGGAGGCCGGATAGAGATAAATAGCCGTTATCTGCTTATAATTCTACACTGCAGGGTCGCACGTAGACTATAGCGTACTTTGTGCACATGGCTAGGTATGAGAAGTAGGGTATAGGTTATCCCGATAATCCAGGGCAATTTAAGGGAGCAGAAGTAGTGGATGGAGAAAAAGATAGCCTCAATAGAATGGCCCCTTGTGGGAGGTTCGGTAAGTACAGTGTTTTTCGCCTTTTGCACAAGATGTGGCGTCGTCTGAGAAGCCCACAAGTTCACGAAAATTCGTCTGTTATACTGGATACTGATCGAAAACGCACGGTCGTTCAGCCCTCGCAAGTGGGATCCGCTGCCGCAAGGCGCCATCTATGCATGCGGACTGTCAGCTGTGCGCTTGCTTGCACCTGTTGCCAGAACGAGCTGCGCATGCGCGGTGCCGGTTAGCAGTTTCATTTGAGTCAGCGGATCGCGGGAGAGGGCAGAGGAAAGGCGCACATGCGCAAAAAAGCCTCGTGGAAAAGACGAACTGGTGGCAACTCTGCTCTGCAGTTGCAAGAATACTGGAGCTTCACGGCTGCATCCGCTTTCTATACTTATTCAGTGATACGCTCATATTTCTGCCTTCGTCTTCCATAGCGAAAGAAAAGCCATTACTGGTGCCATTTGTTTCAAATGACTAGCAAAGATTGGATTAGCACCTGTCTGCATCATGGCAGCTGGCGAAGCAATGATTAGAAAAAGAGGATTTGATCAGGTAGAAAGATTGTTGCAGGGCACCCACAATTCCTCGTTTATCTCTGCTTATTTTTAGCTGTCTTGTTAGAAGCGAACAAGACACTCACGAAAGATATCTCCTTTGGCACCTTAACTTGCGTCGCCACGCCACCCATCGCATAGTCGCTGAACTGAGTCGTGTCTCCCACGGAGAATGAGTGCGGACCTGATTAGTGAACAGAAAAGAAAACCGTACAAAACTAAATCAGCACAACAGGACTTGCGTGTGAAATTTATTAGTGTCATTGATACCCGGTACCGAGAAGTGGCACTCTTGAATCAATGATAAAGTACCGGAGCCAACGGTACCGACACTCACTCAACACCTTGATCTTCATAGGCGGGCTCTCGTTGATTTCCTTCATGCCTTTGACCTCAGAAAAGGTCACGAGGTCACCGTCTTCAAAATCGTGCATCATCTCGTCAAGGCAGGTCACTATGCCTCTTTCTTCCTGCAGAAATGGCAGAGATCAGCATTATCTTCGTTTCTTATATCCTTGAAGGGTTGTTGGGAGACACACAAGTTTGCCTTTTGGGCAGTTTCGTCAAGCAACAACTTTTCTTAAGCACAAAGGGAAATCGCACAACTCTTGTAGTGCGCAAAAAAATGAATTAATGACAGCAAGCAGGAATAAACTACATACAGATAACAAACATGCAAAACCCGAACCCAGACTGCCCACAGCGAAAGCGGTCAGGTAGAGATTGAACGAGTAATAACTTTGTCAAGGAAGAACTTCATTTTCTGGCAGTAATTTGAGCGATGAATAACACAATGAAAAAATAGAATTTTTGGGAAATAGAAGACACATCGCAAAAGGATCACCAGTTGCGGAGAATTATCAGCTGGAGGTAAATACAAAATTTTCTAGTGTGCCGTAACGCAGCATCCTGCGTGAAAAATACGACGACACAAGAATAGGTGCATTCGTTATTCTGCAAGAATTCTAAGAGGTCAGCGACTCTCAAAGAGCTTATGCAAAATAGAAACTGGAACTCGAGCTTCCAATGAAAATGTGCGAATATTTATTACATAGATAGGAATTGATTTTTTCACCATATTTGACTCGTACTTCCATTACAGAGCGAAATATTCGATACATCACAACATTCGCCACTATCCAAATGCTTCAGCGAAGTTCAAATCTTACTCCAAAAGTACAGTTATTCTGTATTGAAGGAACTCTCCATGTCTGCATGTGTAATCAAGGTGGTATGTCAGCGTTGCGGAGTTCCAACTAGCTTCCTCCGTCACTCGGTAACAGCAAGTTTCCTTACTTCAACAGCGCACAATAAATCAAGATTTATTATCTATGTACTTTATAAGCCTTTAGTTATATCACAGTGCTCAAAACCGTAGTGCCATTCCCCTATTATCGTGCACTTAATATTGGCTAACTGCAGTTTTATTAGGCTATGCTGCGCTTGGAGCGTGTTGGATTTGCTTCGAACATTTACTGTTCACATGACCATAATTTAAGGAGATGGCTACAACGCTACTTGTTACGGAGCCGTTCTGTATTTAGGGGATGATATACGCAGTGTACGTTGGCTGACAATAAGACTAGTACAATCTGAGCATCAGTATATTTCGATCAGAGCGGTATAAGATATTTCTCTTCGTAGACTCGGAGAGAAGATTTTTTAGAGGCTGAATAAATCAGTAAGAAAAAAGTTGGGAGGACGTTTAAGCTTCGCCTCATGAGTGGACACGATAGTGCCTTCTCCTCTCTTTTCTCATTTATTTATTTTCTCTCATTTTTACTCATACATATACACGCCATTCGTTTCAGTACAATGAAACAAGAGCGCCTTTTCTTTCCTCGCAATTTATGATGCCTAATAAGCATATCAACATTCGGTTTTAAATCCTATAACACCAGTACACATCCCGGACACACGTTCACACGTTACTAAGTCATACACACCACAACGCATTCACTATGTGCCCCTCTAACACACTTGATCCAACGACCTTTTGTGGACTACATGCTGCGTGCCTACCTGGCACTCAGAGGGCCTCTGTTCGACCTCCAGTGCCGGCTGATTTCTTTTAATTATTTCTCTCTCTCTCTCTCTCTCTCTCTCTCTCTCTCTATATATATATATATATATATATATATATATATATATATATATATATATATATATATATATATATATATATATATATTCCTCCGAAGTGAAGAGGAGCGAAAATAAGAGTTGTGCAGCAAGCGATGTGATCGACTGGAACAGACCTTGGTGATGGAGGCGATCATGGCAGACTGCGGCGGCTCTCCGTTTGTGTCCAGTACCCGAAAGTTGTCCCCGAAGTCGCAGAATATCTGCCTGCAGTGCAAGGAATGCAATGATCACGTTGTAGTCGCAATCGTGTGCAGAGCCCACACCACAAAGCGACGCTTGAAGGTATATCACTGAGGACAACTGCATTCGATTCTTGTTGCGAGCAACTGTGAGGTCCGACGTGACGGTGCCGGATATAATGCGTGTAAGTTTATTTTTCCATGTCAAACTGTTATTTTTATCTTTTTATCGGGAAACAAGGGCGCTTGTGTTAGGAGGTTCGAGTGTTGTGCAAACTCTCCTGTGCGTAATACCTGATTTTCTTTTTCATTAAGAAAAGAACAAACACATAACGTCACCACGGTGTTATTGTACTAACGACTGCAAGGGGCGACACACGCCTTTCATTTTGCGCTCTTTTCTAGCTTTTGAAAACTAAAATTTTCTCAAAGCAGCGTCTATGATATTTGAAAACGACAATTAATCAGTCAAGGCCGCGTTCGATTTGCCCCAAATGTCGGTAGCACAAAGTCTGCCTGACGCACCCGGCAAGACCTCGAGTGTCGGCCACGACGACGGCGATGTTGTTGTTGTGGGCAAATTCCGCGAGGTCCTCTTGGAATTCGAGCGGAGTCTCCGTCAGCACCAGCACCTGCAAGGAAAACGAGCAGACCCCGTGTGTTGCTCAGCACACGCTGTGGACTGTTAGTTTGTGGGCCGATGGACACTCCTGTAACCACAGAGATCCAGCTGTGTGTCTTCTGTGTTTTTCAAAGACACGCTCAGGAATCTGCTTTCTTCCCCAACCATTCCACCATCCGCAGCAATGCCTCACTTGATATGGTGTTCGGGTACTGAGAACAAGGTCGTGGGATTGAATCCCTACTGCGTTGACGGCATGTAATAATAATAGTTGGTTTTTGGGGAAAGGAAATGGCGCAGTATCTGTCTGATATATCGTTGGACACCTGAACCGCGCCGTAAGGGAAGGGATAAAGGAGGGAGTGAAAGAATAAAGGAAGAAAGAGGTGCCGCAGTGGAGGGCTCCGGAATAATTTCGACCACCTGGGGATCTTTAACGTGCACTGACATCGCACAGCACACGGGCGCCTTAGCGTTTTGCCTCCATAAAAACGCAGCCGCCGCGGTCGGGTTCGAATCCGGGAACTCCGGATCAGTAGCCGACCGCCCTAACCACTGAGCCGCCGCAGCGGGTTGACCGCATGTCGACTGAGGTGAAATGCAGAAATGCCAGTGTGCTGTGCTATGTCAGAGCATGTTAGAGAAAACCAAATGTTCTAAATTTATCAGGAATTCTCCACTTCGGCACTTCCCCCCCCCCTCCCCCGTTTTTCTCAATAACAGGCGTTTTGCTTCAGTGATTCAATAAAGGACGCAGCGCCCTCATTTCTGTCGTGCGTGGCTTATAAGGACAGCGAGCGATTGGAAGGAACTCAGGGGCGGGCCAAGAGCGGTGTTTTATGTGCAACTGATATTCGAACAGAGATTTTTCGTGTGACTGCATTTGGTTGGGCAAACACTTCCCGTGAACTTCGTTCCACAGACTGGCTGCCGTGCTCTTGAGGACAACACTGATATATGCTTCAGTCTCAACCGTTTATGGTGGCGGCATTCATGGATGGTATAGTATATATATGATGTGGGCCGGTGATGTCCCCTACTGGAGAATGTTTCTTTTTCCAGAGAATTTTCGCCCGAAAATTGAGCGTAAAGAGACATGAGAATCTTTACGAGTTTTGAGGAAATTTTAAGACTTAGAATACAAATGATGTGGTTGAGGATATTGTTGGCAAGAGATAAAGATCGCCCGCTTCGCATAGCATCGCTGTATCAGCGATATGTCGTGCGCTGTGCCGGTCATCAGTACAAGTTGGCTGCTCTAGCTTTCGTTGGCCGACCTGTACAGAATTCTAACCTCGACGTTATTTTTACCAGTTCCTGATGTTACGGCGTCGGCCTGTGTGACAGATAACGGGTAATTTCTAGAGCTCAATAGTTTTATTGTTTTCAATTTCATGACGAATAGGAGGTCTCTACCACGCGCTAAATAAATAGAAAATGTGGCTTTTGTGCTCAGGGACTGACAGCACTTAAGTAGTGAGGCAATTCATAACATTTAATCTTTTAGGAATCTAAGGAGCAGGGAGAAATCTGTATTTGTATGTTTTAGTATATGCAATCTGGCGCGGAAAGGACTGTGTTCTTTATAAAATGCTATGAAATGCTTTTAATTGCACGCGTAAAATAAACCAGCGCTTATTCTGACCACTTCTCTCAGACGATTTCTTTATTTCACGAGTATCAATTTGTGTGTAATGCGTGTATGTCCAATGTGTAGGATGCATAAAGCCACTTAAACAAAACTGTCTTGATGTTTGCATACTTCCTTTCGCCCGCGATGGGCGGCTGTGCCAGGCCAATCGGCAAATCTACCAGGGCAATCGGCTCTACCAGGTAAGTTTGGCATCTCATTATCCAACATCGTGCGCCATTTACTTCTCAGTTTACTCTCTACCAGCCTCATTCATGTACGGAAAATTTACTTTCTGTATATATGTAGTTTAGCTTTGTGAAGCTCATGTGGCGCATCAGCTCTTTGTTATGCTTACGCCGACGTGGCTCGGAATCCAACCTAATCTTACTATTTGCCTTGATATTGTTGCTGCTTTTATGTCGTATATGATGCCTCCTATTAATGGCTGTACTGCACCCCTGAAGTGTAGCGCTTTCTGTATACGCTTAGCGAGAAACGATATGTCGTACTGTTTTTAGTGTCCTCGTGTAAAAATTTTCTCATTTCCACTCGCTGTGGGTAGCTTTTGGCTGTAAAAATTGATGCGCTCTGCGGTACAGTCGTAATATTTTATTCCAGTTTTCGTGTTCAATAACGACCCTTCGGACATGGAGTGTTGTTTCTAAGCTATCTGTGCGAAATGCCGTGTTTTTCTCTTTTTTCTTCCGGCGCAAGATGTTGTTTTCTGAAGTGTTTCTGTGGGGTTAATTTCTTACGAAAATGCGTCAGAGTGTAATCGCATACTTGGGGATGTTTTAACAAGGGGGCAGCGGTCACGCGGTGTCTCCTTGTACCAGGTGGTGCGCCCGGTATATCCAGTTGATGGGATATTATCTTCAAACCCCAAAAGCAAAGATCCGATTGCTAGACAGATAGATAGATAAAGAGGAGAAGGCAGGGATGTTAACCAGAAAGGGGTTCCGGTTGGCTACCCTGCACTGGGGAAGAGGGATTAGGGGGCTAAAAGGAGGAAGAGAGAAGGGGAAAAAGGCATAACACACACACGCACAAAGCTGTCACAATTTGTCACTCAATCCAGTCGCTCTCAAGTAGGCAAAGAGTGCCTTGTATGCCTTGAGGGCAGTCGACTGCTCTGGCCATGGACCGAGGATCTTTTGCTCTGTTAATGGGCGAGGATCGAGGCGGTCCAGGGCACAACACAGTGTATGTCTTGCACTCGCAAATGCAGGGCACTCACAGAGAAGATTGGCGATGGTCTCCTCACAACCGCAGCTTTCACAGGCAAGACTGTCGGCCATCCCCATCCGGAAAGCATAGTGGTTGGTAAAAGCAACACCGATCCATAAACGGCATAACAATGTTGCTTCGCGACGTGCTAAGTTATGTGGAAGACGAAGGTGCAGTCCATGATCCAGTGCCTTGAGGCGGAGGTTACAAAACTCTCCCGTGTTCCACGCTGAAAATGTGAGCTCCAGCGCCAAAGGGCCAAGCCCACACGCAGCGTCAGGTCTTGATATTGATCTGACTGCTAAAGTTCAATTATCTGAGGCGTATTCGTGCTGAAGGAGCTCTTTCAGGTGTGAGTGAAAAAAAAAGGAAATTCGCTCACACTGAACTGCTTGACGAATTCCTCCGTCAGCGGCTCCGTGTACGCCGACACTCTCACGTATTCGTTGAGCTCCGCCAGGGGCGCCACTGAAGCCTCTGCTCTGTTGTCGCCCACGGATTCTGCGTCCAGGTAGTACTGAAAAAGAATAAGAAATTGAGCAACATGAACACGATGGCATTTCCCACCGATGAGGGTCCAAGTGCGCGATGCTGCCGGATAACTCAAGGCAAAGGAGTCGGTATTAACGCGCAACTTTGTCATCATCTGGGTGCACTACGTTGTCCGCCTTAATTTAATCGTATCAGGAAGCAGACGTTTTGACAAGGAATAAGTTTGAATGTTTTGGACAAGCAAAAGGCTTATGTTTGGCTCGCGCTCACCACCAAGTAGTGTAGCGAAAGTGACAGATCATGGCACTCCACCTTTGATTAAAATCGTTAAATAAAAAGCAACAGATATTGCCACCTAGTGTTGCCAGGTGGCGCAAGCTGTCCGCGAAGACGATGAGGTTGCGATCGTGCTATCGCGGATCGGCCGCCATTACCGTCTCCTCTTGCCGACTCCAGTTGTTGAAGCGTCTCTCCGTGAGAACTCCGTGACAATTTGGTGGAGCCTGTTGGGTACGAGTATCCCATCCAAGAAACCCCTCCAGGGAGCCGTGCCGCCAGCCCTGCGCCGATTGACACCCCGGTACACCGCTTCAGCCGGAGGCTGCAGGGACTTTCACCGGAGCTTGGACCACTCGCGACAGTCATGATACCAGCCACCGGTATTCTCACGCAAGCTGCCGGTGCTACACCTGCCCACTATACCTTGCAGACCCCGCGGGTTCCCAAGGCCTTCCACGGGGACCTTTTCGAAGACGTGGAGGACTGGTTCCTTCACTTCGAGCGTGTGGCTGCTTATAACCAGTGGGACGACGCCGCGAAACTAAGAAACGTCTACTTTAGCCTAGAGGATGGCGCCCGCACGTGGTTTGAGAACCGTGAGGAAGTTCTAACTTCCTGGCGAGAGTTTCGCCGTCGCCTGCTGGAGGCCTACACCAGCGCGGATCGGGCAATCCAGTCCCGCGTCCAGCTACCAAACGAAAGCGTACAAATGTACGTCGAGGACATGACGCGGCTCTTCAGGAGAGCTGATCCTGCCATGCCTGAAGAGAAGAAACTTCGGCACTTAATGAGAGGCGTCAAAGAGCAGCTGTTCGCAGGCCTCGTGCGCAGCCCACCATCTACAGTTGCTGCATTTCTTTCGGAAGCCACAACGATGGAGAAGGTCCTGCAACAGCGTTGCGCCAGTTACGACCGGCCCGTGCATGCTGCTGCAGTCACATCATCGTTTGCCACCATCGGACAGCATCCTGATGATTTGCGGGAACTTATTCGCACAATCGTGCGTGAGGAGCTTCACAAATTTTGTAGCCCGTCGCAGCCTGCGCTCGGTTCCATCTCCGCTCTTGTACGAGAGGAGGTGCAACAGGCGTTCCGGGGCCCTGTTCCTGTGGTCGACGTACCACCTCTGCCTGGGGACTACCGCCGTCCGACGTACGCCGAAGTTGCAAGGCGTCCGGCTCCCGCTTCGCCGCCAGCAATTCACGCCACGCCTCAAGCCCCGCGGCCCTCTGTGCAACCGGTGCAGTACTTCGAGGATCGTCGAGCACCCCTCCGAAAGGCCGACGTTTGGCGTACACCTAACCGACGACCGCTCTGTTTTCACTGCGGAGAGCCAGGTCATCTTTATCGAAATTGTTATTACCGACGCATCGGCATCCAAGGCTTCCGCACCGACTCACCGAGACCCCGTCAAGGTGAACGACCCCCTGAAATTGAAGAATTCCTTGCGGACCAGCGCAATCCATCCCGAGCGCAGCGGCAGTCGCGCTCACCCTCACCGAGGCGCTCTTCCCCGACACCTCCCGGCTTCTCGCGAGCGGCACCGGGCCGATCGCCAAGTCCTCGTCGGGAAAACTGAAACCCGCGACCTTCGGGGGCGAGGTCGCTGGGGGGCGCTGTGCTGAAGACCTCCCGTCGTCGCCGCTACAATCCGACAAAAACCCGCCGACGCCATCACCAGAGTTAAAAAACCGCGTTTCTTTAGAAATACCCGTTCTTATCGATGGTCGCAGAGTAAGCGCATTAGTTGATACCGGGGCCGATTATTCGATCTTAAGTGGACAACTGGCGACCATTCTGAAAAAAGTGATTACCCCTTGGCCTGGCGCGCACCTTCGAACTGTCGGCGGTCATCTGGTTACGCCCAAGGGTATGTGCACTGCTCGCGTTCAGATCAGCAAGTCCACGTTCGTCGTCAGCTGCATCGTCCTGGGCGAGTGTTCTCGGGACCTAATCCTCGGCATCGACTTTCTGCGGGAGTATGGAGCAATTATCGATCTGCGCAACCGAATCGTCATGTTTTCCACAGAGCAAGCCGCCGAACTCGACAACTCCTGCCAACGCAGTGCCGCACTTCGCGTTTTCGCCGACAGCGTCACACTTCCGCCCCGTAGCAGTGTTTTGATTGAAGTCGCCTGTGCTGAGTTGCACGACGCTGAAGCAGTCGCCGAGGCTAATCATTCGCTCCTCCTGACTCAAGGCATCTGCGCCGCTCGAAGCTTACTAACAATTCGCGCTGGCCGGTCTGCGATCCTTGTTACAAATTTTTCTCCAGAGCACCGGCACCTTTTCTCTGGAACTGCGATCGCTACCGCTGAAGCGGTTGTGGATGTTCCGGTCTGCTTTGCGTTCGCGGCAGCGGCCCCTGACGACCAATCATCGCGCGCCACTGACGACCAATCTGTTCCGAATGTCGACATCAACTGCAACCTCCCCGAAGGAAAGCGCCTGGCCTTAGAGCACTTGCTATTGGAGTATAAACAGTGTTTCGCTTCTTCGTCGAAAGTTCGTCAAACGCCCCTAACGCAACACCGGATCATTACGTATGACGACGCTCGCCCTATCCGCCAGCAGCCTTATCGTGTTTCCGCCAAAGAACGGGAAGTAATCCAAAAGCAAGTTCAGGAGATGATTGACGACGGTGTAGTTCAACCTTCCCAAAGCCCGTGGTCTTCGCCTGTTGTCCTTGTTAAAAAGAAGGATGGAACACTTCGATTCTGCGTGGACTACCGTAAATTAAACAATGTGACTAAAAAGGACGTCTACCCGTTGCCCCGCATTGATGACTCCCTGGACAGATTACGGCGTGCTAAGTACTTTTCATCCATTGACCTGAAGAGCGGTTATTGGCAAATTGAAGTGGACGAACGGGACCGCGAAAAAACTGCCTTCGTTACACCAGATGGCCTCTATGAATTCAAAGTGCTGCCTTTTGGCTTGTGCTCTGCGCCAGCGACGTTTCAACGGATGATGGACACTGTCCTCACCGGCCTCAAGTGGCAAAGTTGTCTTGTATACCTGGACGACGTTGTCGTTTTTTCAGAAACTTTTGAACAGCATCTCGTGCGCCTGCGAACTGTCCTCAGAGCCCTCCATTCCGCTGACCTTACGCTGAAGCCCCAGAAGTGCCACTTCGGTTACACAGAGCTCAGGTTCCTCGGTCACGTTGTGAGCGCCGACGGAGTTCGACCCGACTCCGACAAGACAGCCGCCGTCGCCAATTTTCCTACTCCGACTGACAAGAAAGCTGTCCAGCGTTTTCTGGGTCTCTGTGCATATTACCGACGGTTTATTGCGGACTTCGCAAAGATTGCAGAGCCGTTGACGCGCCTCACCAGGAGCAACACCTCCTTCGTTTGGACAATAGACCAAGAGACGGCTTTCTCTTCACTCCGCCAACGCCTTCAGACATCTCCCGTTCTTGCACACTTCGACGAAGAGGCCGACACCGAGATCCACACCGACGCCAGCAATATCGGTCTTGGAGCTGTCCTTGTCCAACACCAAGAGGGCATTGAGAGAGTTATAGCCTATGCTAGCCGTACTCTCTCCCGCGCCGAACGCAATTACTCTACGTCAGAGAAGGAATGCCTTGCTGTCGTATGGGCCACCATGAAATTTCGCCCTTACCTTTACGGCCGCGCATTCAAAGTCGTAACCGACCACCACTGCCTATGCTGGCTGGCTAATTTGCGAGACCCGTCTGGACGATTGGCCCGCTGGAGTTTACGGCTCCAAGAATTCGACATTACCATCGTATATAAGTCGGGCCGTAAACACGAAGACGCCGACACGCTGTCGCGTGCACCACTCGACTCTTCCGGTCCCGAAATCGACGACGACAGCGGTTTCCTCGGTATACTTAATGCATCGGACATAATAGCCCGGCAGCGGGCTGACACGGACCTCCGACCGCTGATTGACAACCTTGAAGGTCACGCCATGCCTCTACCACGACACTTCGCTCGACGTCTCGGCTCTTTCTGTTTGCGCGAAGGTATCTTATACAAGAAGAACTCGAGAGGCCAAGAAAGAGCTTACCTTCTGGTACTTCCGGCCGATCTTCGCGCCGACATTTTATTGGCATGCCACGACGAGCCCACTTCAGGCCATCTGGGTTTTTCCCGGACGCTCGCCAGGATACGCAACATGTACTACTGGCCCGGACTCTCGGACGATGTCCAAAGGTACGTAAAAAGCTGCCGTGAATGCCAGCGCCGGAAGACGCCACCGCTTAAGCCGGTGGGTTTTCTCAAGCCCGTTACTACACCCCGCTCTCCGTTCGATCAAATAGGAATGGACCTTCTCGGTCCTTTTCCGTTGTCACTCTCAGGAAACAAGTGGATCATAGTCGCTACTGACTATTTGACTCGCTACGCCGAGACCAAGGCGATACCCTGTGCCACAGCTTCAGAGGTCGCCGACTTTTTCATGCAAAACATCGTCTTGCGGCACGGAGCCCCTTCGTGCGTTATTACCGACAGAGGCACAGCGTTTACAGCGCAGCTAATCGACCATATATTTACGTTGAGCTGCACTAGCCATCGCAAGACCACAGCTTATCATCCGCAGAGCAATGGGCTAACCGAACGCTTAAACAAGACCATTGCGGACATGCTGTCAATGTACGTAGACGTTCAGCACAAAACTTGGGATGAGGTGCTACCGTACGTCACATTTGCGTACCACACGGCCCTCCAGGAGACTACACGCTTTACTCCCTTTCGTCTTGTATATGGACGTGAAGTCCAGAGCATGCTTGACGCGATGCTACCATGCCTCGATGACGACCAACTCGCACCCGATGTTCATGAAATTGCCCAACGCGCTGAAGAAGCCCGTCAGCTTGCCCGCGTACACATCGGCCAGCAGCAGGGCACTGATGCGCGCCGTTACAACCTTCGACACCGACAGGTCGACTACAATCCCGGTGAACAAGTTTGGGTGTGGACACCTGTCCGCCGCCAGGGCTTGTCCGAGAAACTCCTCTGCCGGTACTTTGGCCCCTATAAAGTGCTACGGCGTATCAGTCATGTTACCTATGAAGTGGTTCCCGACGGTGCCGCACAACCGAGACGTCGACAGCCCAACAGCTCTGACATTGTGCACGTTGTGCGGCTTAAGCCGTACTATGCCCGATAACGGCTTAGCGGCCCTCCGTTGTGACTCTGTGTGTGCTCCGTTTTCCTCGCGTTCTTCTCTGTTTCCCTTCTGAACCTTAGCGCGCCTACGCTGCTGGCGGCCCCACTGCGATGCCCTTCTTTTTCGGAGGGGGGAATAATGCCACCTAGTGTTGCCAGGTGGCGCAAGCTGTCCGCGAAGACGATGAGGTTGCGATCGTGCTATCGCGGATCGGCCGCCATTACCGTCTCCTCTTGCCGACTCCAGTTGTTGAAGCGTCTCTCCGTGAGAACTCCGTGACAATATAGTACACGTCAGCTAAAAGAAATACCGCATGTCCATGATTCGTAATTAAATATGCATGATTGGTTTCATAAGTGCGACATCTATATAACGAATAGCGTGGCCCATAATCTAAAAACGCAAGCTTTTCTAATGCATTTAAACTGTACACTTCACTGAATTCAACAGCCCAGCTTTAAGGATCACTAATTCGAGAAATGGCATGCAGAAGAATTAAAACAATTTTGGCGAAGCCGTCTTTGTGTCACAGCCATAACTTGCAGTAATTTCTCTCTAGCGTCCTTTCTTTCCTGGTTTGTGTTCAAGAGGGCTCTTTCATACGCATTTGCTCTCACCCGTTTTTTTCTGCGAAGTTTTTTTTCTTTACTCATCGATGTGCACTGATGCTTCGTAGAGCGTTTTTTTTTTAAGGTGAAAACCATGTATGGCCTGTTAGCAAACCCACCGCGGTGTCTCAGTGGTTAGTGCGCTTGCCTACTGAGATGGAGTACCCTGGGTTCCAAGCCAACCGCGGCGGCCACGTTTCGATGGAGGCGAAATAATAATAATAATAATAATAATAATAATAATAATAATAATAATAATAATAATAATAATAATAATAATAATAATAATATTAATTGGTTTTTGGGGAAAGGAAATGGCGCAGTATCTGTCTCATATATCGTAGGACACCTGAATCGCGCCGTAAGGGAAGGAATAAAGGAGGGAGTGAAAGAAGAAAGGAAGAGAGAGGTTCCGTAGTGGAGGGCTCCGGAATAATTTCGACCACCTGGGGATCTTTAACGTGCACAGGCGAAGGGCTCCGGAATAATTTCGACCACCTGGGGATCTTTAACGTGCACAGGCGAAACGCAAAAAGGCGCCCGTGTGCTGTGCGATGCCAGCGCACGTTAAAGATCCCCAGGTGGTCGAAATTCTGCCGGAGCCCTCCACTACGGCACCTCTTTCTTCCTATCTTCTTTCTCTCCCTCCTTTATTCCTTCCCTTACGGCGCGATTCGGGAGTCCACCGAGATAAGTGAGACAGATACAACGTGATTTCCTTTCCGCAAAGCCAATTTTCATTTTCATTTTTGTTAGCAATGAAATCGGGCGTCGTCATCGGCGTCCAGGAAAAGTGGTCCACAAAACCCCCCATGACGTCATCCGCAAAAGAAATAATTTATTCCGAAAGTGCAGCAGTTGAGCCAAGATGCTTCATATTGCGAGGGAGGCGAGCACGCAACCCATGGGCCACAAAACCACTCCACTTCTTGACGAATAAATGTGAATCTAGCATATGAGTTGCCTTACCACTGTATGGGTAGGTGCATCATTAGAAAGGAATGAAAAATATACATTAAAAATTAACGTTTCTCCTTCAAAGCACGTAAGTCTCTCAAGTGTTATGCGTAATATTATTGCGAGTTGAAATGAGAGGTAAACCTGCAAATGGGGACCTGGTTGTTTGTTTGTTTTTTTGCTCAATGTCCTTATCGCGCTGCCGTGGTTACGTAAAAAGGGACGAAAGAACCACACAGATAAAGCGCTTTGGTTTCCTTTTCTAATAGTTATCGTCGTCTGCTTTTCTACATCGTAACCTCTTGTATAATCACTGTGCTGTAAACAACTGCATGAAGTGTTCAGGCGGACAACAATGAGAAAAAGGCTGCACCTGAGAAGAGAGGTCGTCCAGAGTACACGAGGCCTGGTCGTAGAGGGTGACGGACTTGACGCCGCCCAGAATGATGTTCTTGGCGATCTCGACTCCCAGTCCCCCCATGCCACAGACGAGCACGTCTGACTGAGCCATCCGGACCATGGCGTCACGGCCGAGAACGTAGCTGCGGAAAAAGCGCCATGGGTGCAGGGTTCTCTTTGGTGGCTACTTTGCGCCAAACTGGCTACTTTACGACCGTGTGTGCCGGTGAAAATTTTAGGTTGGCGCCCTACCTACTTTCTGAATTCGTTGATGATCCACTGTGGCGCATTTATTCGGCCATTTTTTTAATCGCACTACACCAGGCACCCTTATGCGCGGTTACGGTACCTCGAGAGCCCGCATGCGCGCAGCGCGTCATGGCAATAAAGAGGTTCTGATAAGTGGCGGTGGTAGTGGTTTTATTAAAAATAATAGTAAAAAGGAACGAAAAGATTTTTGCTAGCCCCGGCATCTGCCATCGATACTGAAGCACCTGAGCTGGGGCAGCGGAAATAAAGGACAGCAGGCAGAATGGAGAAATGAAATGAAAGAGGTGAGGGGACAGGAAGAGAGGATATGAGGAGAAGTAATATATACAAACTATCGAAAGTAGCCAAGAACGCCGCAATAAAAATCTGATGAGAGCACTTCAGCAACTTCAAATAACTTACAGCTGCCTGGAGTAAAGGCTCTCGTCAATCTCCGGCTGGCCACGCGTTAAAGATCCAGTCTGGATCTTTTGTCCCTGCGCACAAATGGGACACAAGGTCAATCTGATATTGCGTCATCCTGACGCACGAACGACGATGCGTACGGAAAACCACTCATGTCTCTTCGCTGTGCAGTTCGCGGGGGAACATGTATTGTACAGATTCACCAGGCACAACCACCGAGATCGGCATCTAGCTCTGTTAAAGTTGCCGTCTTGTTTTCAGTGAAAACTTCCGCGGACAACTCCTGTCCTAGACAATGTTGCCTGAGTAGACCTGAGGCGTGTATTGCTCAATACCCCTGAGCCTGTGCCATGAGCTTGAGGGGGGGGGGGGGGGGGGGGGGGGTTAACTCTGCTAAATACTTCGCCCGAAGGCAAGGCTATAAGTCTGAGTTTTCCAGTCAGGCATCTCGGTGCTGAAACGATCGTGATGAATGGACAATTACAGTGTAAGCACAACTGGGCCAAATGGCTACATGGGTGAAGTAGTTTGTCATGCTCGAAGTAGGGTCGAAGGCCAACTTTTCCCAAGGATTTCACCCCAAAGAAGCCGATCAACAGGCCGGAAGAAAGCTTGTATACCCATTCGAAATTTGGCCAGTACCAGCCAGCACTGGTAATCACACCCTGCACATCCGAAATGTGAATCGCCCACGCTGAAACGAATATCCACGTGCTCTTTCGGCTTCCCTTGATCCAACTCACTTTTCTGCCGCTCTAGAATTACAACATGACTCTGCGTAGCTCATGTCGTATACGGTGACCATGTACAGCTTTCTGAAGCAAAAATTTTGAAGCTGATTCATTTAGGTTACCCTCCACGTTTCTGCCCCATAGGTGATTACCGGTAAGATACAGCTGTTATATACTTTCCTCTTAAAGGGTATGGGTAAACTGATATTCATGATCTGAGAGAACCTCCCATATGGGCTCCACCTCAATTTTTTTTCTAGTTATTTCCCTCTCGTGATCCGGATCAGCGGTCACTACCTGCCCTACGTAGATGTGTTCCTTTACCACTTCCAGCACCTCGCTGCCAATTGTGAACTGCTGTTCTGTGACTGTTGAATATTACTTTGGTTTCCTGCATTTTAATTTCAGACCCACCTTTCTGCTCTGCCCGCCTAATTCATTGATCACGTTTTGCAGTTTACCTTCTGAGTGACTTAGAAAGGCAATGTCATCGGTGAAACACAGATTATGAAGGTACTTTCCATTAACTCTTGTTCCCAACCGTTCCCAATCCAGGCCTCTGAATGCCTCCTGTAAACAGACGGTGAATTATATTGGCGAGATCGTGCTTCCTGCCTGACACCTTTTCTTATTGGAATTACATTGCTGACTTTATGGATGACTATGGTAGGTGCGCATGCGCTATAGATATCTTCCAGTATTTTTTTCATAAGGCTCTAGTACACCGTGATACCGAAATGCCTTCATGATTGAAATTCTTTCTCGTAATATATAAAGGCTATAAATAGGGGTTGATTATACTCTGCGTATTCCTCTATAACCAGATTTATAGTGCGATATAGTCTATTGTCGAGTCTATTGTCGAGTCTTGTCCAGAAGCCTGTCTGATCATTTGGTTCATTGAAGTGTGAGGTTGTCCGGACTCTATTATTGATTACCTTGTATATATGCCTTATAGGCGACGGACAGTAAGCTGACTGCTCTAATTTTTCAAGTCCTTGACGTCTCCTTTCTTGTGGATTAAGATTATGTTAGCGTTCTTTCAAGCTTCTGGTACGCTCGAGGTCACAAGGCACTGCGTATACAAAATGGCTAGTTTTCAAACAAAATCTCCCCTCCGTCCTTCAACAGATCTGCGGATACCCAATCCTCACCAGCTGCTTTCCCCCTTTGCGTTGCTCCTAAGTCTTAATTTACTTTCTATTTCGCCAATGGCTGGATGTCCTAGTGCTGTGCACTACTGCGTCTCATTAATCTCCTGATTACATTGACTATTGTAAAGATTTGTTTAGAACTCTAATGATATTTTAACTATCTGATCATATTGCTAATGACATTGCCCTGTGTCTCTTAACGAGTACATCTGGTTTTAGCCTATGCTTAGTTTCCTCTTCACAGCTTTAAGTCTACCTCCGTTCTTTAGAGCATGCTTGATTCTATCCTTATTAGACTTCCTTATGTCGCCTACCTTGCGCTTATAGATTAACTTAGATTGCTCTGCCAGTTCTATTCTGCCTGTGGTGTTAGGCGCCTTTAGGTTTTGGCGTTTCTTAATCAGATCTTTCGTCTCGTAAGATAGCCTGCCGGTATCCTGTCGAACCAGCCTACCGCCTACTTCTATGGCACGTTCCGTAATGATAGCTGTGAGAATATTGTTAATTGCTTGAAAAGGTCGTTGTCCTCAGTTAAATTCGAATATCCGTTCTGCAACGATATCTTGAATTCTTCTTCTTTCCCCCTAACCACTAACTCGTTAATGGGCTTCCGCTTCACCAGTTTCTTCCGTTCCCTATCCAAGTCCAGGCTATATAATTCGAGACCTTACCGTCCTTTGGACTCTACAACGCACCTTTCCGAATACCCTGCACAAAAAGCTGTTGGCAGCCGGCAATCACATTTAACCTAGAATGTCACAGTGCTACCCTAATGCGAGACACTAAAAGGCGACAGAAATAATTTGTCCTGATTCCTTTTTCCATTTATACAAACAAAAACGAAAAAATCCTTCTTAAGGAGGGGGCGGGGCTGTGCACGTCACGTGATTACAGTGAGCCAATAAGTCGACACAGCCGGGATTGTCTTTTTTTTTTTCGGGCGATTCCGCCGGCTGCCTGGGATAGAGCCACTTCCATGCATGTGTGCTGCTATTGCTGACTCGTACCACTGAAACGTTGTGTCGAGGAATAAGATCTGCATAGCTGAGGTGCAGCCATATGTCCATTACTTATGGCGGTAGGCGTATAATAGAACTTTAACAACCAGATCGCGGGCCGTTTCTGAATACTTGGTGTTCCTTCCCTGGTACACAAGAAGTCTCATCAGTAGTGATACTATAAAAGCGTAGTAGTGATACTAAAAAAGCGGTATTTCATGTGTCAGTGCACCATCTGTGACAATATATGATAAAGATTTTGCTTTTTTAGATAAATTACATATGAGGTGAGTCACCGGTGCCTTCTGTGTGTTTTTCCCGGGTTCTGGCCGGCACGTGGCTCTGATAACTATCTATTCTTTTTGGTATAAATGTCATGTACTTGTTCTGGAATAAAACAGTTGAAAGTTGCGCTCCGTCCTGTCTACCTTGTCTTTTTGTGTCGTCTTTCTGTGCGCATAAAAGAAGTCTGAGTGATACTCACATCCGTGTTCTCGGAGCCTGTATCATCGGTCCGGGCTCTCTTGGCCGGAGGGCTCGGGTCCTCCTCCTTTTCAGTGGATTCGGTCGACGAAGAAGCCATCCTCGTGCTGTGTGCCTCGGGCCCCCGCTTCCACCAACCCGCCTGCGTTGGAATTCGCGTGTCCGCGCTGGGGCTCCCTCGAGCAGTGTCTGACGGCGGCTGCCCTAAGCACCGAAGGCGGCGCGCCGGCGGCGGCAGGAGCCCCGGAGTCGCGGCTTCGACGGAGCGATCGCGGTGTCCTCGCAGTGCGCCCCTGCTGCTTCTGCCTCTTCTTGGGCTGTGCACGCGCCCTGAGCGCACCACACGATCTCGCAACGCCTCAGCGGGTAATTGAAGCATGCACTTCACGAAACGACTAAAACTGCTGAAATTTGCAAGACGGGAGGTAGCAAATTTCAAGTGAAAGAGAGTTGACAGACAGTGCTCGCGAACGCAAGCACGCCACTGCAAAATCAGTTGCAAAAAAAAAATTCTAGCAGATGAAAAGGTCGAAAGAGGATCTTGTAAATCTAACCCGGATGTTATAATTCAACAAGAAACGTAGTTTGCAACAAACAAGCGTTATCATTTAAAAAAAATTATCGCTCATTTCGTCTAGACCTCCAGTCAAGAGGAGAGGGTTTGCTAAGTTTAGTTTCTTCCAAGTTTTGCCACAGTGCTAACGTATCTTTTATAATTGGTATTGGGGGGAAAGGAAATGGCGCAGTATCTGTCTGATATATCGTTGGACACCTGAACCGCGCCGTAAGGGAAGGGTAAAGGAGGGAGTGAAAGAAGAAAGGAAGAGAGAGGTGCCGTAGTGGAGGGCTCCGGAATAATTTGGACCACCTGGGGATCTTTAACGTGCACTGACATCGCACAGCATACGGGCGCCTTAGCGTTTTTCCTCCATAAAAACGCAGCCGCCGCGGTCGGGTTCGAACCCGGGAACTCCGGATCAGTAGTCGAGCGCCCTAACCACTGAGCCACCGCGGCGGGGCTAACGTATCTTTTCAGCTAACGATTTCATACTTTGAGATATTGGCATCAGACTTTGTTCTTCCTGGGTGCTCTCTTTTTTCGTTAGTGGATGTTTATTTACCCTTACGGTGTACAGGATGATATACCTCTGGACTTCCAACTTGCTAAATGTCAAAAGCTAGTTCTTGTGGCTGGTGATTTCAATTCACATCATGCGTTGTGGAGCTTTAGGACTAGCCTATGCTGCAAGCACGTTTTTGATTGGGCTTCAGATAACAGCTTTATGTGTATGAATTCAGGATCGGCCATTTACCTGCGTGCTCAGACTCAACCGGTGTCTTATCCTACATTTACCAGTCCTGGAATTTCTGTAGTGAAATGGTCAGCTGTTGATTGCGGCGCCTCTAGTGACCCCATACTAATAAGTTTTGATGTCACCTGCCGTTTAACTCCTGCGACCTCTCAGGTGCAATATAGTGTCATTTATGACCGATTTCAAAAGTCTTTGCTCGCTGCCCATGGGTCAGTTCCAAACATCGCCGAGGAGCACAAGTCGACGAGAATATGCCCGGCTAAATATGGATGCCGCAAAAAGTCGGAGTTTCTGGTGCGACGATCAAAAGGGGATACTTCTAATTGTTTATGGAATGCGGATTGTTCTAGAGATCGCAGGCCGAGGAAGGTGGCATGGGAAATGCTTCTCCATAAGCAATGCCTAAAAAATGGGAATGATTATAAGATCATCGCAATCACTTTTAAACGCGCAGTTTTATGTGCGAACGACGAATATGACTCTAAGCAGTTCAATTACCTCTAAAAGTCGGAAAACAGACGAGAGCTATTCGGTTTTCTACGGTCGATAAAAAAGTTCGCGACATTTCGAAAATTCTTTTATTAGTTTTGGGACTAAGAGAAGCTATCGAGACAGTTGTATCAATTTCCAAGGGATTGTAATAGTGGTTCTCGTCTCTTCTACCTTTCCGACCAATGTTTTTGCGGACCAGTGACGCCAATAAAATATGACCGTTGAAGTTAACCTCTCGGAGCTTTCTCCAGTTGTACAATGGCTGCAAGCTGCTGCTCCCGGCCCCGATTGGCGCAACTTCGAATACGCTCAAGATTATCTTTGAGGATTCTCCTGACTCCTTATTACACCTGGTAAATTATTCCATCAAATATGCTTGGATACTTTCCACGTGGGAGCTGGCAAAGGTGATCCCAATACTTACAAATCACGGTGGCGACTTCGCTTTGGAAAATATTAGGGCTATTTCTTTAACATCAAACGTGGTAAAATTAATGGAAGTTTTACTCATTGGTATTTCAGACTTCGCGGACCGCAGAATTATACTGAGTCTCTGTTAAATCGGTTTTCGCCCGCGATGTTCGATATGGAATGCACAGGCCGACCTTGAGAGTCGAATCCTCCTTGCTTGACATCAACAACAGCACACTGCTTTGGTTACGCGAGACGTATCCAAAGCTTACGACAGTGTAAAACACTCTATCTCGTTATACATGTTACAGACTCTTCATTTTTTCAGCTTACTTAGTTGCGTGGATATCCGCAATTTTTCATAACAGTGAATTTTTCGTGTCCATGATGGACGTCCGGGACGTACCAGCGGACGATAGGTGTGCCACAAGAAGGTGTCCTCTCTGTTGTGCTATTTAATGCACTACTGTGGTTTATGCCTCTTCATCGCCATGCTCGCACTTACGTCTATGCGGACGACATAGCTTTTTTTTTTTTTGCGGCTGCGGTTGACACACACTCTCTATGATCCCTTGCGATTCTATCTGAGTACTCTTGAGCAATGATTGTGTAGCTTACACCAAACGTTAAATGTTAAAAAAGTGCGCCGTCCTTGTTTTTTCCATACAGGATCCCGTACTTGTCTCTTTGACATATCAACTTCAGCCACTTCCCCAGGTTCAGTTGCTAAAATATCTGGGTGCCATTTATGAGGAAAGTCTGTCCTGGCGGCCTCACATTGATCATGCCACGGTGAAAGGGTCTCGTGCTGTGGGCATGTTGCTAAGGTTGTGTAGTAACCGGCCCGGAATGCAGAGATAAGCGCTCTAAATGATTTAAATAATATAAATCAGACACATCTTCGAAATCGAATCTATCTTTTTTTCAGGCGCGGCTGGTTTGAAACTTGATCTCTTCGTCCTTTTGGAGCGGGAAGCTCTCCGAATGCGCCTTGGCTTCCCCAAATTTCTGGCTACAAATGCGCTGTACCTTGAAACCCGCATTCTCTCTGTCTTATCTAGACTAGGGGAAGCAGCGCGAAAATAGAGGACGAACACAGAAGCTAACAGGACAGGCGCCGAACTATGCCTACAATTTATTGAGAGAAACTAGCAGTTGTTTTAGTGCCAGCCAGGACCCACGTAACACTAGAAAAAGCAACCGAAGCGAAGAAATCTTCATATCAAGATTCCATCCCTCAATAGCCTTATCAAACGTTTGGCACATGCATGCACAGGAAGAATCTAACACATAGCAGGCCCGGTGAGCAGTAACCAACACCGTTAGAAAAAAGAAAACTGAAAACGGGCAAAATAAAAGCGCAGGCGAGAGCAGTGTCAAAAACAAAGCGTAAAGTCAAAAGTAAAAGTTAGCAGGAACAAAAACGTATCATAAAATCAAATGTAAAAAATAACACAAGCAAAAACATTTCTTACAAAGATAGCAGAACGGAGCGAAAGCTTAGTCAGAACTGCAGCAGTTAAAACAACCCATGTCCCGTGTCCTTCATTTTCTTTCGTGCACGTGTTTTGCTAGCGATCAAAATGCCGTATGAATCTGGAAATCATCTAGCCCATCTCCAGGTTCTTTTAAATTGAAACAACGAACACAGGACAGTTTCAACCAAAACGAGCAAAAAGGAATAACGCATATGCAGAATCATCAGATAAACGCAAAAGTTGTGTCAAAATTAGCATCGTTCTAGGAAACCATATTCCTTGTCAGTCAGTAAAACTAAAAGGGTCTACGCACTTGTCTTCGGCTTTGGCAATCAGCAGAGCTTCAGTGATCTTTTTTTTTCATTCCTGTCTGAGCACATGCTTTGATTCGCGTACGTGTGTGCAGTGGCTCACACTTATTGCACGTCTTGCAGTGGTGATCCAGATGGCCACCGGTCTTGTTTCTTACAAGGAGGCGGTGTTCTAGTAACCTATAATTTATACACCTACCGATTTTGCCGTTTACACACAACCGTACATCAAAGGGATCACATAGATAATACCCGTGGTATATTCCGTGAAAGAATCGACCTGTTTTTTTTTGCGCATGCTTTATTATTTTGTTTGGCCAGCAAGGTACATACCTTAACAAGTTTCCAAGGGGCCGAAAGACAACTTTATCGCCGCTACGCTTCGCTACCTTATTTAATTTGTGTGAAAGCTCAGGAAGGTACGGAATAGCAGCCAACGGCGTCCTCCTTGTTACCTCTTGCCTGTCACCCTTCTTGCCTTTGGCCTTGACTTTCTGAAACCGAGTTTCCGAAACGCTACGCATCAGGTCTGGAGTGTAGTCTGCACTATACAAACGTTCGACTTGTGTTGTGACACTGCTCACAGCAAAATTAATTGACGCAACTTTAAGGCAATGGAATGCAGCAAAGAGGAAAAGCAACAAATGGAAAACATCACCCTAAACGGGCATTGTCTTTACACAGTTCGATGCATCAAACCTTCTGAGCTTTTGCCAATTTCTTAAGTGATTCTTCAGACTTCGTGTTCTACCGTTGGCCAGTTGTTGGCTTGTCTCGCATCCGGGACACTGGTCCCGATTCTCTGTCAATAACTTTTGAACTTTCTAAACACTGGTCCTTTTACAACGTTGAGCGAGAAGTCAAGATTGGACGATGAACTTTCTGCTGTTTTGTCAGCGTGTGGTACCCAGAGAACGCGGTTAGGCTTTTTGCTTTGGGTGATAAAAGCAGCGGTGATGATAGAGGCACAGGCAAAACATTGCCGACAGATCTCAAGAATGGGTCGCTTTTTTTTGTAATTACTGAGACTGCGTTAGCCTGTTACGATGACTATCTTCAAAACTGTCGTGACAGCGTTGGGTTTGATGCAAACTAGCTATAAAATTAGACTGTACCAAATTACATTCTATTAAGGGCGCACAGTGACGGCTACCCAACAGCCGCACATCCGCCAATCTCGAGAGACACGCAGATAAAATGGAATGATTGCAGGTGTTACTGCAGCGTTTAGCTGCTACAACAGCCTGTTACAACAGGCTACATGTGCGCATTTTTTTTTGCTGAGCGCGCCTGCCGGGATTGGCCGACAATGGACTTTGCAGCGTACCAGTATGTTGTGGCCCCAATAGTGGCACGACCTGTTTCTGGAGAATTTTTCGCTTTCATAATTAAAGCTAACGCTGAAACATTCGCGCTGCAGACTCGTAACCATCTTGTTAGTTTTTCTCTGTTAACAAATGTTTTTTTCCTGAAAAAGTGAACACGTGCCCCCGCAGCGGTTTATGGTCAGGAAGGAATCTGTAAATCAGTTTACTGCGCTATTAATCACCGAACTTCGTTTTGTCGCCATTGTGATCAATGCTTCCTGTAGTATTTTACCTCACTGGCCATTTTCAGTGAAGAACACAGTAACTTACTTTAAGTTAAGAATTTCGCTTAAAAGTGAGGAATCTAGCAACTCCAACTAAAAGAATAGACTTATTGGTTGAAAGAAACCCTGTATTTAGTGGCCGTGAAAGAAAAAGGACCACATCTTGCGGCATTTATTTTTCAACGTTTTGCATTTCAAAATCATAAGCGCTGAGGCAAACCACACCCTACTGGACATCTGCTCAGTCATGACGAAGACAGCACGTAAGCGCCAGGGAAAGTTAGTATAGATCTCTCCATCGGGAGAGTTGGATGCTGAACCGCCTCCTTGCCGGGCTGTTGCAAACCGGTTCCGCTGCCGCTTCTACGGTGGTGACGTCATATGTGCACAGCAGCCCAGCGAGCAATGTGGCTACGCCCCTTGAGCGCTTATTGGAAGGGCCTGCACTGCTCCTGAAACCAAAGCAACGTCATTTAGTTACAACAAAAGTGAACAAGAAAACAAGCAAAACGACCAAAACGTTGTATTTATTTCGAATAAACACCAACAAATCCTCTTGAAACAGTCAACAGCGTGGCTTCCACAACAGTCCCCACCTGACGTGCCTGTAAGACCACCAGGTGCATGTTTTAACGTAGTTCTGAGGCAGATGTCACGCATATAGTCGGATGATGTCGATTGTCGTCGGAAGGTCACGTGAGAGAGAGAGAAAGGAGCTTCCCGCTCTCATTTCTTGACGGCGAGAGTGACACCGTCACCCATGGTGAGCATGCACATCTCGACCCGGTCATCCGCGGCCAGCTTGCGGTTAAGGCGGCGAATGGCCTCCGTGTCGGGGTCGTTGACGGCGGGGTCGTACGTCCTCGTATGCCACAACACCTGCGTATTTGTGTCAACGCGATAGCAGCGCAAGCGTGTCAACAAACGCTGGGCACCGCAACCTGTCCTACAACTTGTTGGTACTAGAGTGGGAGCTGCAAGGCGCACTCTCAAAGGGTCAGGGACTGGCTCATGCGAAAAGCAGAGCAGATTATGAACGCTCTTTCATGTTCTTCTATTCTTCAGTCACTAATTCAAACGCATTTACTATTGCTACCGTCTATAAACCAAGCTGCTTAAATTTCTTACACCGATAGCACGCAGTCGTACAGGGACACTGCACGTAGGCCGACTTCCACTGTCGTCATGGTGGCCGCCATGCTGGACACCAGATGCGTGCCAAATGTCCGCGTGCTTCTCTAATCGACCTACCGCTACCTGCTTCGGTGTGCACCTGTGGAAGTTATGCAAGCCATCTATGTAGAACGTTGCCATGGTAGCACTCATGATTGACTGGAGGCAGCGGTTGCTTCCACTCTGCCCTGCTTGGCCCTGCTTGGCTGTTCGGACCTTCAGTCCCAAAAGGCTTTGGTCAAGAGGGCTAAGCTGGCGGCTTCGACCAATGGGGTCCCGGAATAAGGACTCCACCCATTGCGGGGCTCTTTAAAGAGCCTCACCTCTTTCATTAAATAAAGGCTTTTCACCACCACCACCACTCTAAAGAGGCGACAAACTGTGAAGCAGAGAAGTTCGCTTGTTTAATGAATCGCTAAGTTTTTAAAGTAGACTCACAAAAAAAAAACACCGGAATAACTTCGTAGCCTTAGTAGTGAAGGGATAAGTTGTTCACGGAAAGGGAGACGGGATGGGAGCGAGGAATGCAGGCAAGAGAAAACCGAAGACTGCAGAGAGAAAGTCAGCGAGACTACTGAAGGACACAGAAGCCGAAACCACCACAGACACAGAATCATTGCTCACTGCATGCAGGTTGATCGCGGTTCAGATAAGGGCAGTTGAAAACTCACATTGTCGACAGCGATGACACCGTTACGTCTGACGAGCTGCAGGCTCCTCTCGTAGTAGTCGTCGATGGACTCCTTGTCGGCGTCGATGAAAATGAAGTCGAAATGACCGCAACTTCCACGAGAGATAAGATCGTCTGCGAAGTCGAGAAAGGCGACAGGTGTCCATGGAGATGTGGCGTGAAGAGCCAAAAATAGTGATGAGGCTGATGTGGTTGTAAAAGATACTTCTCCTATTTGCCCTACTGTGACGCTATGTCTATTGCATGTATGTACATTTGATACCTACTTTCAATCAGCGTTTTTTACAGACAACCTAAAACTCCCAATTCACTTGTAATTCATATTCTTCAATTGAAGCTGTTTACTTTTCTAATGAATGTGCTCTTTATTCGGCCTTCGGTTTGGACAATGAAAAAAGCCGTGAGCACAATGAGATACCCAACTCATTTCTAGCACTATGTGGTATTAGGAGTAATAAATACCTCACCGCTTCTTTTTGACAATCAATCTCAACCGCAACAGTCACTTTTCATGGAAGCGAGCGAAAATTCTTCCTGTGCACAAATCCGGTAACATGCTCATACTGTCCAAGTAGAGACTTTTTTTCCTGACAACCAGCTCATGTAACTTACCGGAACATGTCATTTTCAAGCTTATCCCAGTTTTTCCCGGGTACAACTTTGTCATGAGTTACCTCCAGCATGGCTTATGCCGTGGATTCAGCCCATCATACCATTAGGTGGATTAAGTCATGGCATCTCTTGTTCTCATGATATAGGTTTAGAGCCGAGTGGGGTTTCCTCCTTGACCAGTCTGTGTGGCTTGTTACGTATGCCCAGCGTTCAAATCTCTTGGAGGTAAGAGGAACTGTGGTCCTCCTCGCTACAAAGGTCAGTACAACCATGCACAAGACCCCACTAGATGGCTTAGAAGCAAACCCTCTTGGGCTCTAAACTTTTGGCAAAGGCTGCACATTTCAGTTTCACTATATCGTCGGTCGCTGATGTTTCATCAGGCATCCCACAGGGTTCCCTTCTGGGGCCCCCGTCTTCGTTATACACGCTGCACACTGATTATTGTGGGTTTTAAAAAATTAAATGGCCCCTCGATCTGGATATAAAGGAGTAATTACAGCTTTGCATATCCCCAAGAACAGCCACGCAGAGTTTTTCTTAAACATTCCACTGACGTCTAAAACTCGTCTGTTATGCGCTTCACTTCAAACAAACACTGATTTCTTCAAAACTTTCCATGTCGCTCTCCAAGCGCTGATATAATTCCTTGTTCACATATTCGTTCAAAAACAATAACGCAAAAAGAGCTATGGGATACGCATACCCCAGATTTAACGTTCGCGCAGGATATGCCATAGCCTAACACGCGGATCTGATTTCTAGCAAAACTCTCCGAAGACTCGGATACTTACGCTGCTCCTTGCGTGTTGTTTTACTGGACACCAGGTTACATACAAAGCCCTGATCCACGCAGTCCTAGAATTCGGTTGCCGGTGTCCCTGACACATCCTACCCTCTACCTGTCATTTATTGCTACAACTATAACTTTCTTTCCAATAGGCGCCGTGCTGTCATCAACATAATTTCAAGCCTTTTCTTTAGCCTCCAATCCAAGTTTTTGCTTTATACGTGAATACTAGAAAGATACAACTGTTCTATCACTGCTCCTGGGGTATTAACTGGAATACATGACGTGCCAAATACACTCAACCGCAATTTTTATTCCCTTAGTTATTTTAATATTGTGGACCGGATGAGAAGATGGGCCCGAATAAATGAGCACACGGAGGTGCTCTGCACTGCTTCACGCTGACATCGTTCCGTATCAGCAGTGTCGCCAGTACCTGCGAGCCCGACCAGCCATGGTTGAAGCTTGCGCTCACGCGGGTAATAAGAGGCTCACAAGCATTGATCCTAATGAAGCTAAAAGTGACTGTGAAGCGAGATATTTAAAAAAAAACGTATGAGGCGCCATTTTTTTTTTACAAAGAGAGCTCAAGAAGTGCATTGTGCAAATAGGACCGCCTCTCCTATGGCACAAAAAAAAACACAGATCAAAAGAAAGGTACGTCGCAACTTACCTAAAGATTTTTTGGCGTCGCCAAACACGATTTCAATCTTTCCGTCAACGCCAGCCTGCAAACAGTTTTTTTTTTTTCAAAAATGCGAGTTGAATGTGAGCTGATGACGGCACTGCGCTCTTATCAACAGCAATAAAGCATGACGTTCGTTTCCAACGTTTTGCTAAACACCGAGATTTCAGTACGATGTTACAGCGAGGGCGCAACCAAGCTGGTCACAGCTTTCTTTCTTACGTAGCAGCTCAAACACACGTTTTTTTTTTCTGACGTGTTAATCAAAAATTACGACTTGGTGGTTGAGTGGAAGATCTCTTTTTATATAATCAACATTTGTGTTATATCTCGATAAATATTTCTCTTCATGCATGTGCCCACCGAATCAACTCCAAACCAACGCTTCTACAAAACACAAGTGGAAAGCTTACGAAGTGCAAGAAGAAATTTTTTTCATCGTCGTAAGGCTGAAGAGAAACAGAACAGAATAGTCAGTGAGAAATTAACAATGGTCTTCAGACACAACGCTTAGTGCACTGTCGCAATTAGCAGCGCGAAGCAAGCTAACTTATACAAAGTGCCTTGCTAGTCAGCCCCCGGAGAGGATACTTGCGGGAAAATATTAACATTGCTAGTTAAGCGGTTTCAGTGCGGACGGAGGTTGAATAAGATTTTTTTTATGTTTGCGATGCGCCGATAAAGCTGTATCCTAATGCAAGCATGTGCCTCCGCGTCTCTAAGCAATGCCGCGGTTGGTGAAAAAGCACCACATTCAACTTCATCAGGCACGCGCTGCAAGGCGCATACGAGTGACGCGCATGTGTACAAAAACCACCGCTTCAAATACTGTTTGAATGTAGAGCTCATAATTTAGCTCAGTCGACAGCAGTTCAAATCTTTTGGTTGGCACTCAAGCATATCCGCCCCGCAAACTGAAAGCGACCAGTTAAAAGGCCTTCATGAAGAGGAACGCACTTAGAATGTATTTAAATCGAAAAGGTTTGGAGTGCACTGCAGTCTGCTGCATTGAAGAAATGCGAAAGCATTTGCGTTTGAACGTCAGCAACTTTTTTTTTGCAAGTAATCGTTGTCTAACATCAGTACACATCCCCAACACAGTTTACCGTCATACAAAACACAACGCGTTCACTTCGTGCCCCTCTAACACGCTTGAACCAACGACCCTTATGGCTTTCCTAAGAATTCCTATGCAATCCATCCAGAAGACAGATGAAAAAGGTTCTGACTGAGACTGTTTCCTGTAACCGCCTTACATCTGCATTCTAGACAACAGTGTATTGAAGCATGTGCAACGGATGTGTGTTCAAGCGGCCGGAAGGACTTTCTTTTTTAAACTTCACACGTCAACCTTATCTGCCAAAACGTGGCTTCGTGAAAAAGGGACTTTTGTCCCATGGTCCGTGAACTGTCGCTTATGTCAGCAGCCAGATACTATTGAATTGCTTTGCGTTTTATCATGATGCCGTGTTCTTTTCTGGGTCATTCTTCAACGGGCTGTCAAAAAGGACATTGAGATTACGCCCTATATTATGTCTGCCTACGATAGAAGTTTCTAAGATTCCGTGTGATCTTTTAGTGCTCATGGGACTGTTCAGCCTGTGGAAGAGCCGCATGACAGATCGCCGCGCAGAGCAGCCACGTTCTTCGAAGTCTCTGTTCAGAGAGCAGTGTGCTATGGTGCGGGGGGTATATGCTGCGCAGGATCGACCTCCTGCCTTTACTCGATGCATGCGCGTGTCTCCCGAAATTCTGATGTGCGGCCAAAGTGAGAGCAGGATGCTGGTGTGATTGTGTATGACGGGTTGCGGGACGCGACCTGCATGGTTAATTCGGACTTGAAGCCTGCCAGGGTGGGTGTACATCCATGCAATAAAGAAAAAAAAGACCCTTTATGGCACATGCGTTGCGTGCCCACCGTGCACACAGAGGGCCTGGGTTCGAACCCCAGTGCCGCCGAATTTATTTTTTCGAATGAGGTAACGCGAGAGGTACTACTTCCTGTGGACACATTTTGAGTACAACTTGCGGTGACGGGTTTTCGTTCGCATGAGACATATAACGCTTTCGCATTAATGAAATGCTCAGTTTTTGCCCCGCCTCACACCACTCACACACCAATAAGAGGGGCAAGCAGGTTCGAATGCTACTTTCTCCGTGGCAGCGCAGTGAGGTGCGGGAACATGTGCGCGAGCAGTCGGTTCGGGAGCTATGACTGGCCAGTGCCAGGAAGCGCTATCAGGGACATGTACTGATACCTGAAATGTCGGCACCGCTTGCAACAGGCGCAACAGCGCGTAGACGAGGGCTGGCGCGTCATTCGACGCACGAGTGGTTGAGATACAAGAGGCATTCAGCAGATTTACGTCCACGGAGATCAGCTATAAGGAACGGACGCGGAAGCCTGCGTTGTGATGTGGCTTCTATCGCGACCGACAGCCGTCTATGCCAGACTAACGTTTAAAGCAGAGGTGATCGGCGACTGGTTTTCCGCACCAGCTTTTGCCAACCGTCTTTTGCCTCCCGCGCCTTTTTTTTCTTTATTACTATGGTCTATTTTCCCGTCAGAAATTTGAGCAGACCAGTTCATAATGAAGCTGGGTGTGCATCCAGGTGTACTACAGCAACAAAAAAAAAATTGGCGGGGGTTAGCTCTGGTTAAACCTGGAGTCAGGCGATAGCTACAGCTGGCCGAGTGGAACTTGGTCACGTGACCAACCACGTGACGAACCACGTGGTCAGCCACGGCGCCGCGCCGCCGGCAGCAGCTCCGCACCACGTGACCAACCACGTCACAGCGTGGCGGCGCAGCCACGGGGTGGCGGCGCCGCCACGCTGAAGGCTCGAAATGCTACAGTAATGTAGCTATCGCTACAAAAAAAAACAAAAAAAATGAATCCGCACAGACGAATTTTGACTGCGGGCGAGGTTGGTCTCAGCAACCTCACACTATATTCTGTTGTAAAAAGCATCCGAATAAAATGCTTGGAAATTAATACTAAGCCTTCCTGTGCTCTACTGAGAGCGTCGTTCTCGTTTGCGGTGGTGGTGACGGTATTAAGCTAAAATTTCAAAGCTGCTACGCTGCAAATGAAGTGGACAGACGAATGAATACATTTTTCCTTCTATAGTGAGATTTACTAAGAGTAAACAGCGCGAAATACGTAGACGGAAGGCAGAGGAAGCACAGGACATGCTGTTAGTCCTTATGAAATGTTTCACCAACTCGCCCATTTGGCCATTATGTAGTTTAGTGAGACGTTCGAAGTCACACGTCGATGGGCGGTACAGTGCAGTATGAGCGCGCCGAATTTCCTTGGCTGACGGACCGCAAGCAAGACATGAGCAGCATTCCTCTTCTAAGCGAAACTCCGCCGATATATATCAATCGCACGTTGTGACAGCCCCCATGTAACGTGACAGGCGAGCTGGCCTTCGGAAACAGAGGATCTGCTTTAGCACGCACGCCGACTTATTCTCAAGTGCGTCTAAGTTATTGGCATAGCCTGTTGAAGAAGAAAACAGTGTTTTGTGGCCGGAAGGAATTAGCCTTCCACACTCCACACAACGAGCGTTTTGTAAATTTTTCTGCTGGCATGTAAGAGATATAAATACCGAGAAGCCACATTGGGGGGGGGGGGGGGGGGGGATCTATAATCATCCATGCACTCTAACGACCAACCGCTCATGTAGTGCATTAGCGGTATAAACAGAAAACAAATAAATTAATAAGCACCTCTTTCCAGAATGGCCTCCCAAGGTTGACGTTTTCTTCGTTGATTTCCAAGCCGACGACGCGACCATCCGGTGGAAGGGCCAGCGCGGCAGACAACGCGCTCACGCCAGTGAACACACCTTCGCGAGAAATAGACGTGAGAAATATCAGCCTACCACACATCACGCGTACAGATATAGGACAGTGAATCGCACAATCACAATCACCACCGAAATGCGCAGAAGGCCTCCATACAGTTTCTTGCAGAAGTTAACAAGGCGCCTGTGCTCGGAAGATAATTTACTGTGGCACTGCATCGAGACCAAATCGCGTGGCATCGATACGAGCGGATGAAGCATGTAAGTCCCCTCGAACCTGCTGGTATTTCAAGCAATTGACTTGCATGATTTCGCCGAGATATTTTTCCCCGCATGCTCGCACCCCGGAAACACTGCTGCCAAGTGTACATGCACAATACACAGTGTCATTCAAAAAGGGATGTCAGCTTGCGCATTTTAGGTGGATCAAAAATGCAGCTAATTGTTACCTTGAAACGAACTTGATTTATTTAAAAAGAAAGCAGATTATTTTTTTTAATGCGTTGGCATTAGAACCTCCATTAGCGTAAAAAGTGAACTCTCGGTACAAAGTAATAAAAGTGGAGAGAGAAAGGGTGGGAGAGAGATGGCAGAGAGAAGTGGAGAGAAGGAGAGAGGGTTGGTTGGTGGGAGCCAGAGGGAAACCCTGGTAGCCAAAGGGAATCTACGGATGGTTTGGTTTGGTTTGGTTTATGGGGGCTTAACGTCCTATGGCGACTCAGGCTATGAGGGACGCCGTAGTGAAGGGCTCCGGAAATACAGAAATTTCCGCGACAGAAGTTCGCGCAGAAATAAAACAAATATCGCCGCGAATGAGTCTCTAACCCGCGGCAGCGCGAACAGATCAGCTTCGCTGGCCACTGCACTGCTGGCCACTGCATGCTATCGCCGCAGCAGATCACGCCTCGCGTTAAACTGCAACACACACTCGCGCCGTGCATGGCTCATCGTCGCCATCGTCATCAACTTTCATCTGTGCGCAAAAGTCACGAAAAGAAAGAGAACGCGTATAACTGGCTCTATGTGTCAATGGACATCTGTCTCGCGCTATCACCAACGTGACGGTAGTGACAGATATGTGCGCTGCTTGCGTTTGACTGATCCGGAGTTCCCGGGTTCGAACCCGACCGCGGCGGCTGCGTTTTTATGGAGGAAGAACGCTAAAGCGCCCGTGTGCTGTGCGGTGTCAGCGCACGTTAAAGATTTCCAGGTGGTCGAAATTATTCCGGAGCCCTCCACTACGGCACCTCTCTCTTCCTTCTTTCACTCCCTCCTTTATGCCTTCCCTTACGGCGCGGTTCAGGTGTCCAACGAGATATGAGACAGATACTGCGCCATTTCCTTTCCCCAAAAACCAATTCTTCTTCTTCTTCTTCTTCTTCCTTCTTCTTCTTCCTTCTTCTTCTTCTTCTTATTATTATTATTATTATTATTATTATTATTATTATTATTATTATTATTATTATTATTATTATTATTATTATTAAGCAAGGCAATAGAGCAATAGGCCGCCGTGCGTTCTATGGGTTTATTGGCGTTGGTGTTGGCAACGTTGTATGTTCCGTTGATTATGAGGAAAGGAAACGCGCATAACTGGCTGCCGGAGCCAGTGGACACCTCACTCGCGATTTCTGGTACGTGGCGGCCACCTGGAGAAAGCTGCTTTCACACAATATTACGTGCTTAGCAATGCTAAACCGCCATCTTTTAATTTTATTGTATGTTTTGTGGAAAGGACGGGCCGCTGGCATCCTGCTGGCGCAAAGAAGTGGACAGTCTACAAAACACGTGCAGGAAACCCGTAAAATGTAGGCACCCGATATCAAAATAAAAGTCGATTAGTAATGAATACAACATTTTAAATATAGTATATCCCTGCAAAATTCCTAATCTCAACCGCCCACCTGATTTTCTGCCACCCCTGCTACCTTCTTTTAGAATCCGCTGGCTACCCTTAAGGACCATCGGTTACCTTGCATTCGCATAATATGCCCTGCCCATGCCAATTTTCTCGTTCTTTAATTTCATCTAGGGCATCACCAACTGGCCATAATTTCCAAAAAACACTCTACTCTTTTCCTATCTCTTGAAGTTATGCCCACCATTTTCCTTTGAAATTTAATTCCAAACCTTTTCCTCATCCTCCAAGTTCCGCCCATATTTGACTGCTGGAAATGTACGACCACTATATACTTTCCTCTTCCGATATATCGGCAAGGCTCTGTTCATGACATCAGAGGAGCACCTGCCAAGTCCACTCCCCCTCCCCACTCCATAATAAAAGAGAGGGTGTCGAAGGACTCGCCGATTTCCAGGTAGTTCCTGGCTCCCGTGGCCTTGAGGAGCACCTGGAATTGCCGAAGCTCGAGCGTGTCGCACATCAAGCCGGCGAGGCGATGCTTATTTGTTGCCTTTTATTTAGGATTGCACAGAGGGGGGGGGGGGGGGGGAAGTAGAAAACAAAAAAAAACACAAGATCAGTCACAACTTCCAGACATATCATAGTTTAAATAAAATCGTTCCTGACCAACATAAGTAAAGTACATGGAGTAACCATGCTGGACAGAGTAGGCTTTCCTTGTTTCTATATTCGACAACTTAACTGGGATTTCAGTGACGGCATATATAGAAAGTCTAGTTTTTTCAGAGTAACTATTTCACTGTTAAAGCTTCGTTTCTGTTTAAAATTGGCCCGCCACGATGGCATTGCGCCTATGACGTTCGGTTCCAGAGCCTATGGTAGCTGGATCGAATCCCTGCAGTGAAGGCAAAATGCAGTGCAGGTGAAATGCGAAACGCGGCATTGTGTTCTGTACGTCAGTGCACGTACGTTAAAGAATCTCAGGTGGTGGAAATTATTCTCGAGCCCTCCGCTATGGCGTCTATCACAGCCCATATGCAGCTTCGGGAGATTAAACCACACAAACGATTGCATACCATTGCTGAAAATTATTCTGAGTCGCAAGCATATTCCGTGTCCTGAAAACGGTAATAGTTTCATTCTGACTCCGTACACTGTAAACAGATGTCACTGCGAGTGCTAATAAGCGAATATTGTCTCTATAATAAAGGAGTAATTGCTCTTTATCATCCACCCAAGCCCATCACGCTAAGAAAGAAAGCACAGCCATGCGGCTAAGAAAAGGAATCATTGGACCGTGTATTTAGTTTAGTTTAGTTTAGTTTAGTTTAGTTTAGTTTATGGCGGTTTACCGTCCTAGAGCGACTCAGGCTATGAGAGACGCCGTAGTGAAGGGCTCCGGAAATTTCGACCACCTGGGGTTCTTTAACGTGCACTGACATCGCACAGTACACGGGCCTCTAGAATTTCGCCTTCATAGAAATTCCGCCGCCGCGGCCGAAATCGAACTCGGGCCAGCAGCTGAGCGCCATAACCACTGCGCCATCACGGTGGCGAACCATGTATAGTCTGTTTAGAATGGACATTATGGGTCAAGAAAATGTCCATTTGAGCAATAGCTGGAGCACTGTTTTAGACACCGGCATTTCAACTATGAGGAGAAAGAGAATACAGAATGAAAGAATGACGGTCGATGTGCGCAGCTACGCTAAATGTGAATTTCTATGACAATGCTTTTGTTTTGTTCAAGTGGCAAACACAATTATGAATGAAATTTAGTGTTGATCTCAGTGTTTGTTTAATGTGTTCTTTTTCTGTTTCAAGTTTGATATCCACTCCTGTAATAGCCCGCCCAGGGCTGACAGTATGAATAAATGAAATGAAATGAAATGAAATTTGGTGCACTAGCACTGTGTGGCCATTGTTTTGCATTGTTTATCGGGGTTATGCTTTGTTATTCATGATATTGCTATGTGATGAAAGCAGTACAGCCAGTGTATTCTGTGTGTTGTGTGTGTTTGAATGGCATGGATGAAGCACAGCCGCACAGTTAAGGAAAACAAAAAAGATGGTGGTCCAGACGATGTGGGTCCGAAAGCTGCGCAATGCACCAGTGAATAAAATGCAGCCGGAAGCATTGACGGCAACAAATAACCGCTCAGTGACAATGCGTAGGAAAATATGAACTGTTACCAGATATTTGTGCAGTCGACCCTATTTTTGATGCAAAGAGGGTGTCAGCATGTTATGTGGAAAGCATATTATGGTCCGAGACACGGTGCTCGCGCTTGCGTGGCGTTTACTATGACCGAATGACTGAGTTTTGTGGTACGGTCGTCGTCACTGAAATCTACATGCGATAGTCAAGTGAAGTTTTTCTCGTAGCACAGCGCGGAAACCTCGCTGTTGCAACAACTTAACTAAGATCCACTCAAAACTGGCTCAATTGGATTCTTTTCTTTTTGCTTGTTGTTGAGCGAGATGTCGACTTGTTCGCCAGTAATGATTAGACGCCCGAGCACGTCGCGTTAATTAAACAGAACGGCCGTTTCTTTTAGCGACTGACATTTCAGCACAGCGACTAGTGTTAACGTTACAGTGTTGGACCCATTGATAGTGGCTGGTGTGCATTGACCGGAAATTCATGACCCAGAATTTCAAAGAGTAATGTTCGTTCCTTGTACCGTAACCTGCACTGACACAGCCTTTGTTTATTCGTGGTCTGAATGATTTGTACAAAAATGATGAGTATAAAACACTGAATAATTTCAAGCCGGAACTTTATCTTTTAGAATAGTAGATTTAACGTGAACTATCTCCAAACGTTTCTGTGCTTTCTTATGTCATCGCCGACATGAATCTTCACCCGCAGAAAAACGCACTACCTTTTGCGGGTTGTGCACCGTCACGTTTTTTTCTTGAAGAGAAGCACGCATGTATTTCTTGCTTTTGACGGAAACAGAAACAGCAACTACGAAGTGGCTGCGTATGCTTTGTGTAGTACGAAAAATAGCTGCTCAGCTTGAAGCGCGTGTTTCAATACATGGACGAATAAATTAATCCAATTTTGTTTTCCAAAGACGGTCTTCAATTTTTGCTTTGTGATTAGGGGAAAGTTTCGCTGCCTGAAAAGTCCTCCTCCCCACAAAACTAAGCTATTTTATTTTAAAGGTAACTCTTCGTGGGACATACTTTAGATGCGTAGGTTAAGCAAGATTTTATGGGCAGGCACCAGGCGTCGAGATATCGAGCCTCTGACCCACAAAGGCTATTGGTGGCCTAAGCTCCTTTCGACTAATAAAGAGTGCGATTATGACTGTAGCGGACGAGATAGCATCGTCTTTATCACCGGTGAATGTGTCATCCGCTTCGACCACTGACTGTTTTATCTCAGTAGCAATAACAATCTCTGTAAACACATGGGGTCTCGTGCCAAAGCAAGAGCCTTGTGAAGGCACTTTTACCTTTTAAGATTAGACTGCTTGGGTACTTTTATCGGAAAGCTGTGTAAAGGCAGGTCTACTAAATTTGTTCAGACGCATACGATGCTGGATAAGGCGGACCGAAAGCTGCTGCTCGATTCCACTCTTTTGTTTACGATGATAAGTTTACGATAAGCATTAGCGTGCACAGTGCAGAAACATGAACTGCTGAACGTCCACGGCCATTGCTCGAGCGCACTGCGTGATCATGTTTCAAGGGACCTTTTTACGCACCGGCGCATTAACTGCAATGATACTGTCTTTCGTTTTTTTTTCAACAACGCACCCGTCAGAAACAATGTATACTTCAAGCGAACACGTGCCAATAAACACGGCACGCCCGCTGATTAGCGTGGATAACTGCAGCATATGACCATCAGCAGCAGGTCAAACACATGTTGCGCATATATTAAACCTACTAGTCGGTTTTCTTTTACGGTCATCGTATGACTAGTTAGCGCCACGAACATCTAGAGCAAATCAGTATACATTGCAGACGTCGCCACTAACGCAAACAAGTCGCCCAGCGAGAAGTTCAGAGTATTTACACCCCGCGCGACACGGCAGAGTAACAGAGCAACTAGCTCAGGTTTGCAGCGTGCACTGTTAAAAAACCCGCCAGGCTCACCGTGCAAAGCTTAGCGAGCACCGGGTGCAGCGGAGCGCTGTGATTGGCCGCATATTCGGCGACTCCTGGCGCCAGGTGATCCGTCTTGACGTAGTGGCCGCTGTTGGGCATCGGATGCCAGGAGCCCGGAAGACTGCGGTTCGGGTCGCTGCTACTGGTGCTGCCTGCGCTCAGCTCCATGGTCCACAGTCGCGATCGAGCAACGCCGAAAGTGAGGAAGCAGCCTGCGCAACAGCGCCTTCCACGTCGCAGCTGCAACCGCCGAAGCGTCTGCTTGATCCCCGCCAGCGCCCGCATGGACAAGGCCGAGTGGCGAGGGAGCTAGGAGGCGGGGCCGACAAGGAGGCAGCGGCTTTCAACAACGCACAAATGCAGACGCGTTCGACGCGGTTGCCAAGGCTGCGACCACGCAGATATGCGGCTGCCAGGTTTGGCCAGTTGTTGTTTGCATTTAGCCCGTTCATTGATGATGATAACTGCCTCGAGCTGTTGGCCAAGGCTGCTTTCTTCTCTCTTTAGCCGCCACCGGCGAGAAAGAGGTCGACGGCTGCAGCCACGTCGTAACGCTATTCCATTACAACGGGGCCAACAACAACAACGCCCGTGCGTCCATTTAAACGGCTTCTAGTTCGCGATGCAGAGCTTCGCAGCAGAGCGCAACCGCCCTTCCGTTTCTCTCCTGCCAACCTGCGCATATATTGCCGCGAATATTTGCAGTGTTTGTTCGTTCTTCAAATCTGCCGCGACACCACTTTATCGCTTTGTTTGCGACGCAACACGCGACTAGATTTATCTCGATTGATCGCAGCCAGGCAAAGCTGATTCTACGTTGTTCCGGAATGTTCTAGTAACTTTGCGCCCTTTATCTCGAATGTTCGCTATCAGCTTTAAATTGAGCACGGCCGACAGCGGCGGGCATTCTATTCGACGACTGCCGAGCACGCTTGTTGCTTCGCCGCCGCCGAGTGATTCTGTCCATTTTGGGTGCAAGTCAGCCCAATAAACAGTTTTCTTTTAGAAGACCCTTTCGTCCGTCTTCATCGCTGCTTCGACTGCCGTCACCACTACGTGACATCTGGTGGAGGTGCTGGGTGGCCTTCCATGTTCCGGACGCCCCTTCAAGTCGTGAAGCCAGCCCTGAGCGCTTCGCACCCGAGGACGAACCAGCAGCTCAGCGAGCCAGCCGACGTCTCCAGGGAGAGGACCCTGAGTTTGGGAAACTGCCGGACCGCACCAGACAGCGAAAAGACGCTGCTACGAGCACCGCAACCTCGCCGAAGATGTCGACACCGATCATACTGCAGCAGCCGCGGGTGCCGCCAACTTTCAGTGGATCCCTAGTCGAAGACCCTGAAGAATGGTTGGACCAATTTGAGCGCGTGGCGTCATTCAACAAGTGGGATGATGCGGCTAAGATTGGACACGTTTTTTTCTCATTGGATGGCTCCGCACGCACGTGGTACGAAAACTACGAGTCGTTCCTTACGACATGGGAGCTATTCAAGAGAGAACTATTGAAGGTATTCACCAGTGTCGTGAGGAAAGAAAGAGCCGAACGACTCCTCGAGTCCAGGATCCAGCTTCCGAATGAGCCCGTCCGCAGTTACGTCGAGGAGATGAAGCGCCTAATTCGCCGCGCCGATCCCGGGATGACCGAGGAAAAGAAAGTTCAGTTTTTAATGCGCGGCGTAAAAGAACAACTCTTTGCAAGCCTCGTCCGCCAGCCGCCAAAAACAGTCGAGGAGTTTATGCAAGAAGCCTGCACGATTGAGAAGACCCTCGACGTTCGAGCTCGGCAGTACAATCGCCCTTCCTCTGCCTGTGCAATCCGTTCGGACACGCCGGCCACCACCAGCGACAGCTTGCGGGAACTTATCCGCGAAATCGTCCGAGAGGAGCTACGCCGATTACTGCCATCTTCCCCACAGCCACAAGAAGCGACTCTGATGGATGTGGTACGGGAAGAAGTGCAACAGGCACTTGGCACCCCGACGGCCACAGAACCCCAGGCCATGACCTACGCCACTGCAGTAAGTACTGCTCAGCCCCAGCGACAACCCCCACGTCCTCCCCGAGATGAGCCAATCGTTCCACAACGCCGCCTCCCAGCCCCCGCCCGCCCAGCCTATGACCGACGCTCAAGCCCCAGAAAATGCGACGCCTGGAGGACTTCCGACAACCGGCCGTTGTGCTTCCATTGCGGTGAGGCCGGCCATATTCTTCGTCACTGCCCGTACCGACGTATCGGTCTTCGAGGATTTGCCGTTAACGCCCCACGACCACGCTTCGGACAACGTCCGCACGAAATCGACGAGTACCTGCGTCGAGAAGAGTACACGCCGAACCGCTTTTCGCGCTCACCATCGCCGTCAACCTCGCGCTTTGAGTCGCCACGCCGCAGCTACGCAGCCGCGGTACGAGGAAGGTCTCCCAGCCCCCGTAGGGGAAACTAAAGGCAGCAACCTCTGGAGGTGAGGTTGCTCACGAGCTAAACGCCGAAGATCCTCCACCGACCACGTCCCATGAAGACGATGCACCCGCGACGCCGCATGAAGAACCGACACTCGCTGCACCGACGCCGCATACAATGAGAACCTCGACCACGACGCAAGCTACCTTGAAATCGACGCCGCCACCCACAGGAGCTTCGACCACACGCCCAACCCGTGACTCGTATACGCGACGAAGCCGTGACCCGACGCCGAGAGCGACATGCAATGCAAGAGCCAGGACCTCCGACCTAGAAGTGACTATCGACGGCCGGAAAGTCACCGCTCTAGTCGACACAGGAGCCGATTACTCGGTGATGAATGGAACATTCGCTGCGCAGCTGAGAAAAGTCACAACGGCTTGGGACGGCCCACAAATTCGCACCGCAGGGGGCCACCTCATTACGCCATCAGGACGATGCACAGCGCGAGTGACTGTCAAAGGACATACCTATCCTGCCACCTTTGTTGTGCTACCGCAATGCTCCCGCGAAGTGATCTTGGGTATGGATTTCCTTAATGAGCATCAGGCGATCATCGACCTGCGATCCAAGCTGATCACGCTTTCGACGGACGAAGCCATCGCTTCGATGAAAACTCGGGAAAATCACGTTGCCCTAAGTGTCCTGGAGGAAGAAGTGAGCGTCCCACCCCGTTCAAGCGTTATCGTGACCGTAGGCGCCACGAAAGCCATAAACACTGAAGCCATCATCGAGGGGAACATGCAGTTGCTACTAGACCGAGGAATCAGCATCGCAAGAGGCATCGCACATTTCCGCAATGGCCAGGCCGAAGTACTGCTGACTAACTTCAGCGAAGAATACCGGCATATTAACAGAGGAACGACGATTGCTTTCTACGACGAAATATCTGACGTACGAGACTCCTTCGCCCTCTCCGACCCCTCCGCAGAAGATCCGCCTGACCAAGAGAACTCGCCCACTTTGGACATCAACCCAGCCCTGCACCGGAACAGACAAGACCAGATCCGCAATCTGCTTCAAAACTACAGTGAGTGCTTTTCGACATCGCCGAAGGTGCGACAGACGCCAATTGCCAAGCATCGCATTATAACGGATCAACACGTCCGACCTCTCCGTCAAAGCCCCTATCGTGTGTCTCCGCGAGAACGACAAGCCATCCGGGACCAAGTCGAAGAAATGCTTCGCGACGACGTCATCCAGCCTTCAAACAGCCCATGGCCGGCACCGGTTGTTCTAGTGAGAAAGAAAGACGGCGCACTTCGATTCTGCGTGGATTACCGCCGCTTGAACAACATAACAAAGAAGGACGTCTACCCCCTCCCCCGCATCGACGACACACTGGACCGCCTCTGCAACGACAAATATTTCTCATAGATGGACCTCAAGAGCGGCTACTGGCAAATTGAGGTCGACGAAAGAGATCGCGAGAAGACAGCATTCATAACTCCGGATGGGCTGTTTGAGTTCAAGGTGATGCCATTTGGTCTCTGTTCCGCACCAGCGACGTTTCAGCGAGTAATGGATACAGCTTTCTGCCGTCTCCTGCTACGCTTCCCTTCCCTTGGAATCAACTCCGTTCACACCACAGCACCTCTTGGCAGTGAAAAACCGATGACGTCACAGACATTTACCAACCCCTGATCTGCTGTTCTTCGCATGCGCGAGTATACGGGTAAGACAACTATTAAAAACCGCCATTCCCGTTGCTCATGTGGCGCGAAGGATTTGTACCCCGTATTCGAGCGCGTAGGGCAGTGGTTTGAGTCTGGTTTTTTGATCAACACTTTTTTCCTTTTACCATGAGTTCACAGCAATAAAGTTATTCGCCATTTACACATGTGAATAAGTTCCCTTTTAGATAGCATACTAAGATGCTTTTGAGGCGAAGTCACCGTTTAATTCTATCTCTCGAAATATATTTTCCACCTTTGTTTCCTTTTAGGCCCCTAGAGTTATTTGCGCGCAAACCAATTAATCCTGTGCGAAAGCGCGTTGCCTTTTAGGTTGCATTTTTAATTGTTTTGAATAAAAATTTGTTGTTTCAAAAGCTTCCTCATCAGCCAGAAGGCGAAACCGGAAATTGCTGCACTGCTCCGGTGCGCACGCCCAGAACGCAAGGTCGCGCTTTGGCAAATGTCAGGTGCTGTCGCCGCACCGACTGATGTCGTTAGCAGTTTAAATAGCGGCTGCAGTTGGCGTCGCAACGACAGTGCGACTGGGCCGTATTTTGTCGCGCGTGTCGCACCGCGTGAAACACTTTTAACAAGGACAGGCTGGGTACAACAGGCAAAGAGTTCAAACTGCACGAAACGGAACGATGACCAAGGTGACAACACGCACACAAAAATCGGCGAAAATGAGGCTAACTGCTTCATCTGGTCTTGATGGTTCACACAGAGAAATATATTTGTTGTACTACATGCTCTTTTGAGTGGGCCAACATCAATGCATTTGCCTGTCTAAAGCGTTTATTTTTATTTTCTTTTTTTCCCCGATCCTCGTTCGTTCTCGCGTAGTTTCGACTTCGCGCAGCATTGAACCGACTAGTCCGAGAGGTGTCGCTGGGGGACTGTTGTTGCTGTTGTTGTCCAAGCAACTAATGGCGCATACCCACACTGGTGGATTGGCCAAGAACTGGCAACACCTCGCTGAGGAGAGGAAGACGAAGAAGAAGCGTGCCACAATGGAGGAGGGTCCGGTATGGACGGAGCGCATCGACGATGTGGAGCCTCCCGTGCCTTTCGACCCGGAGTTCGACCCGAGGTGAGCCACTGCATGAAGCACAAGGTGCTTGTGCTGTGACCACAGGTGAGAACTTTATTGTACTGGTCTAGCGCGTAGTCGGAAAATCGGCCGATGTGAATTAGCCCACATGCCCGCGTGTACCAAAAATGTTCACAAACTCGTTGTGAACTTTTTGTTGGTGTATACGGTGAACACACCATACATGGTTCCAGCATATCCGCAAGAACAATCTTTAAGACTGATGAGGGTAGAATAGCTGTTCAACCAATGGACTCGCCCAAGTTACCACTGTGGTTTTTGGTAGACTGCGTGAGCACCTGCCCTGCCTTCGTTATGTTGCCCGCACCTGTAGGTTGAAACAAGTGGCGCGAGCATGCAGGGGTTGGATACACCCGCGCAAGCCGTAAATCATGTGTGGTCTTTGCCTGCACTTTTTCTCCCCGTCTTCTTCCACCGTCTTCATCCGTTCCTCGCGGCACGGTTTAGCACAGTCACTGAGGCTCAGCTTTACACCTGTAGGCAGTTACCGCACTTTTCGTTTTCCTAATGTTCCATGTAAACTATGACAACAAAACTGTTAGGTGGTTCCCTGAAGAAGCATTGCCGAATAGTAAAAGCGACGAAGCCTGTAAACATATGAAAACTAACTCTTCCGGATTGCAGAACGCGCGTATGGGTAATCCATTGGTTCGTGTTCTTTTCATCGGCTGGCAGAAGAGACTGCTAGAATTTCAGATTACTCGCAAGAATTTCGTGATGAAAATGAATCATTGTGTAATTCGAAACTTGTACCAGCGCTGCGACAGGGGACAGAGAACAAGAAGAGACGGAAGGACCCTGTCTCCATTGTTCTTTGTCCCTGTTGTCCCCTGTCCCATGTTGCGGCGCTGGTACAAGTTTCGAACATTAACCAACTAGCTCAAATTTCCGTGTTACTGGAATCATTCGTCTTTTGCAGAAACCAATCAGCAATATACTAGGATATAATCAGATATTCAATGTGCTTCCATACAAATCAACTTTATAAAATAAAACGCTCCTGGAATCAATTCGAAGCACTGAATTCCCTTCGGACACGCTGGAGATAGTATCAAGGCGAGACAATCATGATAAACAGATATTTTCGAAATGAAAATCGATCGCTCCTTTTATGGTTCATCATCAACAAGCGGATCGTTGAGTTACGCCAGGGCAACGCCAAGTCGACTGTTGCCAGTATTTAACAGACGTTCCGAATCTCTCACTATGAATCGCCCGACATCTTCTTTTAACGTCCGGCGTGTTTCACCCGTCACTGAGGCGTCGTGCACCGGGGAATTAGAATGTCATGTAGGGCGCACTGAGTGGTAACTGGCACCGGATAATGGTTACCTAAAGACAATCGGAGAGGTATGTCGGAACCTCGAACTCCCGCCCTATCCTGCTAGGCAATGACAATCTTTTTCCAGACAGGACCAAGGATTTGGACGCTAACGAGAGTGGGCCCGGTCTGGGTATTCGGTATATCTGGGTAGGTTTTGCCATAATGAACCTAGAGAGGGCGCTTTTCGCTCTTGGGTGGTTATCTGATTGGTGGCTAAAAGCAAGACAGGAGTAAAATTTCACAAGACATGGCTAGGTGGCTTGAGCCACCGCCCGATGTAAAGGGTTCAGCCGTATCCATCCATCCATGGTGGGCAGGCGGGCGCGGTGCCGTTGTCGGAAGGAGGGGTTGAAAAGTCCGGTAGACCCTTTTTAGAGCTGTGTGTGTGTGTGTGTGTGTGTGTGTGTGTGTGTGTGTGTGTGTGTGTGTGTGTGTGTGTGTGTGTGTGTGTGTGTGTGTGTGTGTGTGTGTGTGTGTGTGTGTGTGTGTGTGTGTGTGTGTGTGTGTGTGTGTGTGTGTGTGTGTGTGTGTGTGTGTGTGTGTGTGTGTGTGTGTGTGTGTGTGTGTGTGTGTGTGTGTGTGTGTGTGTGTGTGTGTGTGTGTGTGTGTGTGTGTGTGTGTGTGTGTGTGTGTGTGTGTGTGTGTGTGTGTGTGTGTGTGTGTGTGTGTGTGTGTGTGTGTGTGTGTGTGTGTGTGTGTGTGTGTGTGTGTGTGTGTGTGTGTGTGTGTGTGTGTGTGTGTGTGTGTGTGTGTGTGTGTGTGTGTGTGTGTGTGTGTGTGTGTGTGTGTGTGTGTTGTGTGTGTGTGTGTGTGTGTGTGTGTGTGTGTGTGTGTGTGTGTGTGTGTGTGTGTGTGTGTGTGTGTGTGTGTGTGTGTGTGTGTGTGTGTGTGTGTGTGTGTGTGTGTGTGTGTGTGTGTGTGTGTGTGTGTGTGTGTGTGTGTGTGTGTGTGTGTGTGTGTGTGTGTGTGTGTGTGTGTGTGTGTGTGGTGTGTGTGTGTGTGTGTGTGTGTGTGTGTGTGTGAATGAGTAAGTGAATCAATGAATGAGCGGGGTGGGTGAGTGAATTAGTGAGTCAGGTGTGTGAATTAGTGAGTGAGGTGGCTTAGTGAATGAACTGAGTGAGGTCGGTTAGTGAATGAATGAGTGACTGAAATGAGTGAGTTAGGTGGGTGAGTGAGTGTTTCAGGGGAGTAAGTGAGGTGGGTGAGTGAGTGATTCAGGTGAGTAAGTGAGGTGGGTGAGTGAGTGTAGCCAGAAAAGCTCTAACTATGGGAACCATGCGTGGTTCGCCGGTTCTCGGCAGACACCTGTACTGTTTCGCACCATTGCATTGAAGTGCACAGCTATATGTGGAGCAGCACACTGAGTGAATGACAATGTAATGACTGGCACTTTCTGGTTTTCCTCAAACAGTAGATTTGTGCATAACAGGTGCCTATACACACCTATGGCGAGAAAAAAAAAGAAGTATGTCTGCTGTACGCAGAAGACCAAACGATAGTTAAAAAGACGGTTTGGGCAGCGCCAGCAACTTTTCATTACAACCGTTTTACTTAAACGTTTTGCACCGGATGGGTCATCACGTAGCGCTTTTTTACTAATCTTATAGTGACAGCATAAATTCATTTCTCTCCGGTTTGCGCTCCAACTCCATGAGAACTAGTTAGTTCCGTTTTCAGCTACACACTGAAAATGTGATCCTTCGGGCATATCGGTTTGATGTGCCTGATCGAACTTCGGTCCACTACGCAAGAAAAATGGAAGCTTCCCGGATCGTGAAGAACTTTTAGATGCCACAAGCGCTGTTGCGCCGCTGGTACCGCGCGGATCAAGCTATACCCTTAACGCCTGGCGCACAGAGAGTTTCATTCTAGAAGCCTTTCTGCTAATACAGCGAGCTGGTTGAACAGCACCTACTTATTTCTGCCATAGAGTAAACTGACGCGCGGCGCAGGCTGAATGGCGTGGGGGCCAACAAGACGTTCACGTCTGTCGCCTGCGCGGTCGTGGTGGTGTGCATATTCTCCTGCGTCGTCCTCTCCATGGTGCTCTACCCCATCTTAGGAAAGATCAAGAATGGCAAGTGCATTTCCCTTATCTTCTTCTCTGACACCGCGTGTAATCATTCGAAGAGGGAAGTTCAACAACCATATCAAGCCATTAAGCACGGTGCTGAGGCGCTGTGGCAGAAAGGAAAGCATTTGTCTTATAATTTCTAAGAGTGACATCTTACTAGGGGTTCTCTTTATTGCGCGCGCAGGGTGTTTTGCCATTTCAGACGCGAGACTTCCAGTTGAGAAAACCCCGCCTTGTTATAGGTCCAAAACTAAGAGTTGATGATGATGATGATGATGATGATGATGATGATGACGACGTAATTGTAATGGGCAAAAGGTAGCTCGCCCAAACAGCTGCGGCTAACTTGTTTGATCTGCACAATGTAAAGTCAAACACCTATTGTACCAAGTATTTCAACCCCAAGGAATGCGAGGGTGAAGCTTGTGCCTACTGGAGAACGAGTGTACACCCGACAGCACTGGGGATCGAACCCCGTACCTCCCAAATGCGAGGCGGTTGTTCCAAGCCCCCAAGGCCACCGCTGCGGCTAACACGGAGCTAGGCTAGGAAACTTTCACGCGACTCGTGGCGTTCATGTGTACTGCTGAGCGTTGTCAAGGCCGTGGTTATGCTCGGAAGGTTTAAATTTCCATGCTCATGGGCGCTGCCTCTATTGTTCTGCACTGTCATCTTTTAACGCTACTTTTGGTAGAGCTAGATTCAACAAGTTTAGAACCTGAGTTCACGTTGCAAAAGAATCTTATTATAAATGCTTCCCGACTAGGAGAATAAGCACTGTACAGTTCGCGACGATCGAGTGATTCATACGCAGCACTCTAAAAACAAAACGGAAAAAAAAAATTTCCTGCCCCTAAAGTTTTTTCGGAACGTGATAACGGCCGTGTAACCCGAAGTAATTCAGTGCTGATTTCAGTGAACAAGAGTACTGATAATTATTACGGGCCGGGAGATACAGATTATATATATATATAGTTTGTTGTGATATGGAAACGTAGTGGTTTACTAGATCAGAAGGCGGGATTTTCAATGTGGATGGAGCGCTTGAAGCACGTTGCGTATTTTGCCAGACGACGCGCTAGTTCACTGCAGCTTCCTTGTTTAAATACGCTCTCCCGTGGGTTAGTTTACTTCTACCATGTCATGCAAAAAGAGAAAACACGCCATTCTTTCTTCTATTTCTTCCAGAAAATCTTGGAAAAATTTGACGACGAATCCCTCCATGGCTCTGAATTTCCGAGCGTGTAGAGAAGAATGCTCTTCGGGACATCATGGTCACGTGCACAATCATCGATTCCTCTATAGGCGCCATATCGGACCTATATTATGCCTAATAACTAAAATGTTGCGTACATTTATGGTCCTGAGCAACTTGTACGTCTTCTTTTGTGCTCTTTATGAGCCGCATATTGTGGCACTATCGGTGTCGAATGGCACGCGAACAAGGCACTTAAAAAAGTGAACAGCACTACAGGAATATTTTACTACTTGCAAACTGACTACTAATGGTTTTGGTTTTCAGTCTGATGGCGCAAAGACCACTGCACGGAAGTGTTAATAGGCCCTGCATGTATTTATTTTCCTGCAGCTAATCTTGTATTGGCGGTAAAATTCTTGTTCACGTTTTGAGTTGGCGCTGATGTTGCATAAAACAACAAGGGGGAAATATACTCCGGTCTGTAGCACGTAGCTGTTGTTACGCGTTTCTATGTGTCATGTATGTCACAGTACGTACTATGCATATGCGTGTTGTGTGAAACGCAATGTCCTCGCGAAAATTGATGCCTTCGGTACAATTATCTCTTTAATCACGCAGACCCTTCGCACTGTTTTTAAATGGAGTGCGGTTAATGGTCGTGTATGGCACATAAGAATGCCGACTGAGCGCTGCCATATGAGCTACACTGGAAGCTAGAAATTTTTTGACATTGTCATATTTCATGAAAAACCAAGTTCTGCCTGACTCAGGTTTACAACCCAAGACTAGAGCTAAACAGGGCGGTCGCTAAACTGATAACGTGTACGTTAAAAACAAGCCTCCAAATCTCATACCAAGATCTGGAATAGCAGGCAATAGACATGTTAAACAACTCTGCTTCTATTTTAGATTTCTGCCTACCCAGAAAAACGTTCAAACGTGACCTGAGGGCAATTTTGTTTTCCGTTGAGATTGTTAATTAAGTAACAATGATAAATGTAAATTTTCTTTTCAATTCTTGGCTTCTTTTTACGTGTTTTTGTGATATTTGAGTGAATATTCAATGTGATTTTAAAAAAAAACTGTCCATAGTGCTTAAGTACAGCCATATGTTGTATGTATGCGTGTACTATCTGTAACGCAGCTTCTCTTTTTTGTACCAGCTCTCTGCTGTACTGCTGTAGGCCGCTCCTTTTGTTACGGGGGCAGAGACCTCGTCAGGCAACCATGCCTTTAGTCTCTGCCACCCGCAGCATGATGTGATTATCCTGCAAATAAAAACTGACTGACTGACTGACCACAAAGCTTTTTTTTTAGCTACGAATATTTGATAAGCGCGTATAGCTTCCCTCCGCAGTCGCGTGACTATGCCTCCGCGAAATACTCTCCGCGTCAAGATTTCAACTGCTTAGAATTTATCGATTCGCTGTGCAGCCACTAAAAAATTTTAGAAGTGCGATTCACGATCTGATTGCTGAAGCAGGGACCCAACTGCTCCTGCGTGTAATACGTAGGTGTGCGCCCGCCTGCGGGTGAAGCATCTGCGACTACCTTTCCACAAGATAGCAGTAGTAGTATTAAAACATTTCGTTTTAGAACACAAATGAAGTGTTCAAAGTGCGCTTCCCCCGCCAGACAAGGTGGAGCTGATCCTTTTCACGAGAAGCCAGTCAGGTGTGCCTGAAGAGGACAGAGGATAAGGAAGACGGGCAGAAAGCGGAAGTTGGGTTCAGGGCAGGAGGTGTCAGAGCGGAAGTGACAGTCTTGTGGCTGTACTGATTGAGTGTGTTTGTCTAAATTGGACGAAGGGTATGGGTCTAAGAAATAAGAAAGACGTGGGCATGGGGTAGGAAGAGTGGCGAGCTTCTGCCTGAATCGTCTGTAGGACTGGAAGATATCTTTGCTGGTTAGAAAGCCCTCGTCACACGATGGTGGGCTGGTCCAGTACATCGTTGGAGCCCGGTCAAGTCTTGCTGGCAAGTTGATTACACACTCATTTCCAGCGATTTCCGAATACCCAGGGATCCACCTTTATATTACTGTACGAGGTTTCAGAACTAGAAGCACCATATCTTGATTGGTATATCTGCGGGTAGGTTTCGCTTCAGAGACGTACGGAGAGCGGCTTGAGAGTCAGTAGACAGTTTTAGCGTAGTCCGACTGCCGTACGGCAAATACGGCAACGCTTTGCCGTCACTACCGCTGCCAGGATTGCCTAGCCACATTTGCCGTACGGATAGCAGTTGCCGTAATTACCGTGTTTACCGTACTGTGCGGCTAAAACTAATAACACTGAATGCCGGTCTTGTCGATAATTCATTTTTTACGGAACAGCGCGGAAATTGACACGGACGCAGAAAACACGACTGCATCGCTCGTGTCGTCGCGTTCTTTTCTGCGTCTGTATCAATTTCTACGCTGTTCCGTAAAACATTAACTGCCATCCTCTTCGGGCGGTGACCTTAGTCCAGGACTTCGTTGGCTGTCGGTATTCTGCGCTCCTGCACGATCAGCCGTTGCTGGACTTGTGGGTGTGTGCTTGACAAAGCAGCCTCGCAAGATGAGAAAGCCGGGTGTAGGATGGGTGGTCGACGCCCCGGTGGGTCAGGGCATTCCCATAAGGAGTGGAAGAGTGTGGATGTAGGGTGCTGTATGTTAGACACATCCAGGATACTGGGTAGGGAAGAAGAGGGGTTCGTGGTATAGAGGTTTGGGAAAGTGTGCGTCTGAAGCTGGCGCCAGGCTATGGCGCCCGCGCTGGTGACGGATTTTTGTGTGTGTGTGGGGGGGGGGGGGGAAGTGCGCTGCTTTTGCGTCTGTAGTATTCAAGGACGAGTGTGTTTGTTAAGATTCTGTGGGCAGTGGTCGTGTTACGTCGTTCTCATCGGCTGCAAATCCCCGGTAAGATGTTCTGGCCTCCCATTAAGTGCTTTCCTTTCTGTTGTTCTAGTAAACATTTGTTGACCTCTTTTCACTCCACGCTATTCGCATCTCTCTACTCCGTACTGCCTTTAATTGTATCTAAGTTAGCAGGCAGCAGCTGGCCCTTCTGGTATTTTCCCAGCCCTGTCACCTCGCCTTGCGCCAAACCTGAGCGACGGTCGGCAGTGCAAAACATCCTTTGTCTCTGCGCCACCATGTGTCCACTGGCAACAGTGGGAAGTGGCACCATTTTACCATAGAGCTTCTTACTATTAACTAAAGGGAAAGCTGGCACCCCGCCTATGGGAGTTTGCATGGAGCTGCCTCGAGACCACCTGTACCACCATGGGCGCTCTAAGCATCATGGGGCGGAGAGCTACCGACTGCAGAACCACAACTTTTGGCCCAAAAATAATGAAAAAACAAACGTTGTTCGATAACCAAGAATGTCCCAGTATTCAATATCCTGTCTATAAATCGTAACAAACGAGCAGAAAAGCATGTAAGTCTAAAGTTTGCCAAAATGAGAAATGGCTTGCTCTCCTATTGACCAATTATTGCACACCACAAAAACCAATATTTCTTTTTGAAAAGAAATATGGTTACAAAAAATTTTGTTGTTTGAACACTTTAAGAGGTTTTTTAATGGCACTTCGGAAACCAAAAATCTTTTATTTGCGTCGTATGTTGTTGCGTTTTCGCTACTATGGCTTTTGCGGACTACGTTCACGCCAAAGTCGAAAGCGACGTGGACGGAATGGGACATCTCAGTAATGCCACTCTGTGTTCCCTAAAAAAAACCGACTGTCCTGCACCAAGTAGCTCATCACCCCATCATGTTTTGAGCGCCCATGGTGGCTCAGGTGCAGCGCCGCCAGCTGTTACCCTCGTTTTAATAGTAAGAAGCTCTATGATTTCTATCTCCCACGAGTGCGGATTGCGATTCCATATCCATAGGCGCACTCGAGCAGACTACGCCATGATTTTGGCTGAAATTCATCACAGAATGCAGTATTTTTTCTTAAAAGAGTGAGAAATAAATTTATAGCGAGACGTTTAAACGCGTATTTTTGCGCCAAGGCGTCGGAGAATGCACACTAGAAGGCAGCACATGCCCAGAACAAATGATAAATGAATTTCTTGCTATTAATTCTTGGTTTTAAAATAAACAAGAGAAGAACAAATAACTTCAAGAACGGCGACTAACTGCTGCTTTACTCTGTTTTAGACTTCTTTTTCTTTAACAAGGGATTCATTTCAGGGGTTTATGTGCAAGAACAGGCTATATACAGAGGCTATTTGTAAAGTCAGCTAGGGCTTCATAAATAGGCCTTTTCCCACCAAGCCCCTAAACCAGCACGCCTATCTTTCTGCTATAGCCACATAGTGGCTAACATGGTGGAAACGAGCGCCTTTGACTATGTGTTTACCCATTCTTAGGGAAATCATATCTTCTTGTAGATGACGCTACTGAAATTTTTCTACGCAATTTCCGTGCGTGCTTGCACTGATCCTTGAAGTCATTCGCTGACAACGGCCTCACAAAACTGTGCCCGCGCATGTCTACCCTCTTCGCGCAGCCAGTATAGAGCTAGAAGTCACGTCAGGTCGCGTGATCGCTCTTCTAACGCTCGTCTGCTCGAGTGCGCATACGGGATACAGTTTGGCAACACGTTGCACGACCCGGGCACTGCACCATTCGATTAGTTTCAAACACGCTACACGTGATCACCGCCCTCATCACGTGCTAAGGTCACGGCTGGAATAAAGTCTCCTAGAATTCTACCTGCCTTTATCAGAGTGACTATACATGTCGGGTGTGGGATAGGGGTATAGGCTGTATGCTCGCTTAATTACGGCGATTTGGTTTGTCTTTGCAAAGATACGACGCATTTTGTGATGCAAAAAAATGCAGAGCAGTTTCTGCGAGATAAAAAGCAGTTTAGCGTGGTGTATTTGAAAGCCCGTGGTTTAGCTTTGTCTGGGCTAATAAGCATTTTTTTTTTGTCGTACTGCTACAAGACAATGCACGCAACAAAAGAAAGGCGAAAACATAAAGACTGTCCCGCAAAGAAAGCTTCAGTATCCGTCTGCTTTCTTTTCCAACCTTGATCGACACTTCCTAACTATTTAGCAAACAAAACAAATTTCCTTCGGAATACCCTGCAACCAGGTCGCTAAAAGCGTTGCCAGAGCAGGCAGTGCTCACAGCTAGTATTAGAGCCACGATCCCTTCCATCAACCTGAGTTGTTCCAGCCGTTACTGCCGGCGTGACAGGCGCGTGGGCTTCGCCGAATCACTTACTGGCGCAACACTAATGCCAGTTTCTTTTGTGATCGATGAGGCACAATCAAAGAGCACAAAAAAGCAGGCGTCTGCGAGTATAGAAAAGAGTGCTTGGAGCAAGCCTTGCACCCTGCAAAGAAACGTTTCAGCAAAAATCGCCAACAGATTCTTGGTTCATTATCGCACGCAGGCCTTTGAACCGCTTCCGGTCCACGCCCCAGGCTCCACGCCCGCTCGAGACTTCCGGCTGGAAAACCGGCCACTTTATGAATTCAGCTGCGTCGGTGTGCCAACCACTGTAGAAGGTGCTAGGTCAGTACCGTTACTCAAGCGTTGTTTATATATAAAAAAAGGTGAAATCGATGCTATGGTGTGAATATACATGGTCACGACTGCGGTGGTTAACAGGAACCAACAATTAGTAATGGTTCCTTTCAGTATAACTTAACGTGGCAGTAATCATGAGAAAAAATAGAAAAGCGTGCGCATGGTTTAGCTTAAAAGCCGATGCAGTCCGAAGTGACCTTCACAGAGAGTGAAGCTCACTTAACAGCCTTCGCACGCTGCGAAGTCCGTCGCTAAAGTACGCCGTTACTCGCGCGTTGTCATATTTTTGTCCACTCGTTATGGTGCGCACGCAACCAAAAATGTGCTTCTGCTAGTGAAACTCTGTAAGCTCCCACTTCTGCTTCTTCTGCGATCTCCTGCTGATGGGGGCAGGTAAGCATCGTCATTTATTATTCTTGCCTATTTTAAGAAAATAATTCTGCCGAGGCCGATCACACTTCTAAGATGGGCTTAGCATCGTCTCTGCTGCGTTCCACATGTGATGTGTGTTGTGATATAGAACATTGTCTTATGTGCTGTCCGGTGTACAACGCGGAAAGGTGTGTGTTGTTCGGTTCCCTCATGAAGACAGGAGCCCCTCACAGTTCCCTTCAGGACATTGTTTACCCGCGCGGAAAACAGTCGTGTAGAAAGGAAGCTTCTTTTAAAGTTCCTCAAGGACTCAGATTTGGACTCTATATGGTTACAGCAGGAGCTGACTGCTGATTATTATGGGTGATCGTGTGTATAGCGATGTAGATCAGTCAGATGTCACGTATGGGCCTGATTTGTGGACCTCATTTAACATTTATTATCTCTACGGTGGAGCAATTTCCGGCAAAGTACGCAAGGCTAACCCCACCTCAACAACTTCAACCTGCAACAACCTCAACCTCACACTTTTCCGAGGCAATCCTAGACGCACCTTCTGCTCGCTTGCAGTAGGTGTAAATGGAAGGCAACGCAGAAACCGTTCTTTTATGGGTCTCTAGTAGCTTTAAACTTTTTCTCGCGTTCAGTTAGATGTGTGAATTGGCTGCTAATATTATCATGCACGAATAGTCTAAAAAATTACATGTTAGCAAATGCTAGAGAGAGAAACATTTTTACTGAAAGACGGAGATTTTAGCCAGTGTTTAAACCACCGACACGCTACTCTGCATCGGGGAGTGTTTTTGGGAAGGAAAGGCAGAAAGAGAAAGTCGCAGGAAAGAATAAAGTAAAAGAATAAAAATAAGCGGTAAATGAATTGGAGTGAACCTGCATAAATTTAGATGTTCATTGCCTTGCAGATGGGCACACAAAAAGTTCAGTGCACAGCGAATGTAGATTTGAATGAAAACATCTCCGACGGAAGTCCGTCTGGTTGGGTTCTTGAGACAGTTGAGAGAAAACTGACGCCAACCAATATTTTTAACTTTACCCAACGTTTCGGCACCAACTCGGTCCCTTCTACAGGGGAGACTAAAATGTGCCAGCAGCAGCAGCGGGTTGCTGCCTTCGCTCTCCCTTTGTTAGCACGTGGCGCAGTCCACTAACGTACTCGGAGGGGAGCGTTCCTGGAGTCCCATTCATCGCCGCCTTTGTGAGCCGGATGTGCCATGACTCCACATGTCGCCTCTTGAACAGGTTTGGTTCCACGGCCAAGACGCTCACCTCCTCGAAGGCTATCCGGTGGTCGGCGCGCTCGCAGTGTTCGGCGAGGGGGTTGGATTCTGAATTCATTAGCCGGATGTCATTTTTGTGTTGCCTTATTCTTTGGTGGAGGTTTTTGTTTCGTCGATGTATGAAGCCGGGCAGTTTGAGCGTGGGTGAAGGAAATCGCAAAAAAAAAATCTTTCCAACTTAGCAACTACATCTAGTAGCGAAATACTACGAGACTATGCGGCAGTCCGGAATGGCTCATCTGTCACAATTGTGACCGTTTGTGACTCGTGACAGTACACATCCGCTCCTTGACGCTGGAACACGATTGCGAATACAAAAATAAAACGACCATATTTCCTGTAGCTTATTAATTGGACCATGTTATCCTTTTTCTTGATCACTTTTTGTGTCAATAATTCATTAACGTTGTTGTGGTTTTTACTACGATATGCTTTGTTCCAAGCGCCCTTCCTGTTAAAATTCTCAACGGATTGACAGTATCTATAAATAAATAAATAAACAAAAATCTGACTAGCCCATATAAACACACCGCGGTGATGAGTCATCATTATAATCAGCATTTATTAACGCTTAAGGGTCCGGCTAGGAACATTACATAAGGGGTGTGGGATATAGAGTATGTTCAACAGTCTTACATACATATGGAAGGAAAAATCATAATATTAATAACAGAACAAAAAGTCTCGTAAGATAGTCAAGTAACGACATAATGTTGAAAAAAAACGGTAGGGTTTTAACGTCATTAAACCGAGTAGACATGCAAAAGCATGTGTTCCTCCAGTGGCTCATGGTTTTGCTCTGCTGAATTGTCGACCCGTCTGGCGACGATATTAGGCTGAAGTTAAGCTCTGATCGAAGTTAAGCTGGTCTTATCTATTCGCGCCGCAGACGGAAATTGATGAAGACGTCGATGTCCAGTGCGCACCGAAAGAGTGTGTGTGTGTGGCGCGAGCGCCAGGGGTACTGCATTGCATCAAGTTTGCGAATACCTCCACAATAATATAACAGCTACCGGCAGATTCCCTTGCTAACTGTTTCGAAAATTTCCGCATTCAAAAGGGCGTTTGGGTATTTTCACATCTTTAATTATCTAATTCTCAGATATTCTCTCCCGATATTGTGTTTCCTCTTTTTCTTTTAAATTACTCTGAAATTTCACCTAAGGCACAATCTTTAGCTTGACTCCAGTCTTTCCTATTGTATGGGGTCTCCCCACTGAACCCTGGCCAATCCCCCGTCGCGGGTATGTGCCATGTGACCAAGGCAACAACAACAACAACACGAGGCGTGACCGGCTGCGGCGATGGCATAGTGCCCTCGCGCAGTGGCCAACAAAGCTGATCTGTTCGCACAACCGCGGTTTCAAGTCCCAGTCGCGGCAATATTTATTACATTAATTTATTTATTGAAGGACTAGGTCAAGGCTTCAGCCATGGCCCAGCTTTAGCAGCTTTCGGCGTGAAGTAGAGCTTACGCTCTAAAACCACTGAGGAATACAGATCACAGCATTGCAAGGAGGTACAGTAAAGCAAGCTTACCGGATTACTACAACGGTAACTTTTCAGCTTCTTGAGCCAGCAATGACAGGCGATTCGAGCAGTGAAGACAGCTTTTGGGGCGCGTGCGGCCGAGTCTACGGCCAGCTGGCGCGGGACTCCGGCCTTCCGGGCGCCGACGCCCTGGTCGAGGGCGGCAAGGTTCGCCGCCTCCTCTGGGCTGCTGCGATGGTCACACTGGTCTACTACAGCGTCAGCGAGACGGCCGCCATCTTGAGCGAGTACCTCACGTACAGCGTGACCGTCGCCTTCGAGTACAACACCAACGAGTCCTTCGAGCTGCCCGACCTCACCGTGTGCAACGTTAACCCGCTGCGAAGGTCCGCACTGTGCGCCCTCGATCCGACGGAGAGGGCCATGGACCCGGAGCTGGAGGAGCGACTCTGCGGCAAGGAACAGACATTCAGAGAAGTAGGTATATGCGCTCGAATATATATCCTAGCGGAAAGTAAGATGACGAAACAGAGAGACAGACTCTGTGCTCTATATATAGACGGGGCCACGTTATGGCGTTTCGACGCAGTAACAAGAAGCAAAAAGAAATGTCGGAGGCGCGAACAGTGAAATGTTTAATGGAACCAAAAATTGACATCAGGAGAAACTGTCCTTGCGTATTGAATGGTATGCAGAGCGTGACCGTTGTGAATATCAGGCGAAATAACAAATGAGATGCAAGAGCATAAAAAAATTGGAGGGGACACCTAAGCTCCGCCCTAAGGCTATGGCGCAGTAGCGTACGTACTGGGTTAATTTGCTCATATGCAGAAGGTCATGTCTCTACTTTACATTCATATATCCCTGGGATTCCTCATACACACCTCCTGGCGCAGTGGTGCAGCAGTTAAGCGATGCTCCACATTCCCTGCGATGGCAGGTGCTCCTGGCGGTTGGTCTTGTGCGACCCAGGTTGCTCCTCCCGAGAGACCAATCATTAATCTAACTGGCACCTGCAACGGTGGGCAGTTTTTGATGAAGGTCACGCCACCTAGGCGACCCACCTGCCTCCTAGAGCACCGCCTGCTAGAGTAATCCTCATGGTTTTTCGCTCACAACCAATTTCCTCGTAACCATTGAAAATTTACAACAACAAAGTAAATGAAACAAGGTAACTGCAACTGAGTTGAGTAGAACAAAATGACAATTCTATTGGCCCTCTGTTGATTCAGCTCAGCTGGTACTGAATATCCATCGTAATTCTGTCGATTCAGCAGGTGGCAAACAGCCGGATAAAAGAGATCTAAAACACATGTTTGTAAGGCTACTGTTCATGACCGCAGGCGCACCAATTCGCACACCCTGAAGTGAAATGTTGGGCTTGTTTGGATCCAAGACTAATGGTGAAAGGTGGAGCTAGTTGGTTCACTGCAAGGCATAGGTGATGAAACCAGCGCAACTAACCAGGACATAGAAGACACACATAAGGCATGAAGGGCGCTGTCCTGTCTTTTGCGCGTTTTCCACGCCTTCGTTTAAATGCGCTGTTTTCATCTGTATATTTAAATGGTTTCCAAGCAACACTGCACCAAGATGGTATTACAAAACGCTGAATTTCCGCTCCCAAGTGCAATTAAAAATCATGCACTAGTCTGGACAACCCTATGCCCGAGATGATTCGAGCAAACAGCCCTTTGCACTCCCTTTGCACAAAGTCTCTGAACCCTTCCAACTGTTTTACAAAGCTCACGTCGTGCGCAGGCCAACACGGACGACCTGAAGCTTCAGCAGCGTCTCTCGGACTGGATCGCCCAGCGGAAGGCGAGCAATAGGGAGTGGCTCAAGACGCTTGGCCATCAGTTCAACGACCTTGTCCTCGACTGCGCCTACAATGAACGGAACTGCAGCGACGAGGCGTGAGAGACTATCTGCATCACGCCAGAGAACACACCCACGCAAATTCAGTGCTCACACGACAGCATCCTGATTACCTTACCCATTCTACTGACAGGAAATGCAGAACCTGTGCACGGGATTCCTCACAGAGGTCGCTCAGAGCTTTACATAATAGTTTCTAATCACCGAAGGTCAAATAAGAGTGACGTTTAAAGGTGGTTGAGCGCGATATACGAGCACAGGGTCAGTCTCTGGAAGAACCTACAATCATGATTCGCAGTACTGCTGCGGCATTTGCAAGCTTACATTATTTAGTACTTTGCGGTATGGATATTTTAAAGCGTTCGCATTATAGGAGTCTATGAGAGCGGAAAAGGCGACCGCCGTTTGTCAGTAGCCAGCGGCAGGTGGTCCACCTGCCACGGTGGGCAGGTGGCAAACTGCCGACCGAGCTGCGAACAAACTTATTAGGCTGTTTATAGGAACTTTGTATGCTACCTCGGATACAACGAACCTTAGTTTGCCACCTCGGATATAACGAACTTTAGTGTGTTAACCTCGGATATAGTGAAACTATAAGTATTCCACCTTGGATATAACCAACCTTCTTGTCTTAACCGCGGACATAACGAACTTCCGTATGCTACCCTACTGCGTTGTGATTGCTACGGCAGGAGCGGCTGTGGCACCTTCCGGTGGCAGATCAGGTGGGAGGTAAATAACAAAGGGCATGTAAAAAATCGATAGGGTTTTAACGTAGTTAACTGAGTGGACGTGCGAGAGCATGTGTTTAGCCTAGTTGGCTCATGGTTTTGCTTTGCTAGGTCGTCGGCACGTCTGGCGACGATATTAGTTCGGTAACAGTATCAGTCGATGAAGACGACAATGTACAATGCACAGCGCGAGAATGCGTTGCAATGTAACACGAGGCATGGTCGACTGCGGCGGTAGAATAGCGCTCTCGAGTAGTGGTCAGCGAAGCTGCTCTGTTCGCGCCGCCGTGGGTTCGAATTCCAGACGCGGAAATATTTGTTATTTATTTATGGTTTGGTCAGTGCCTTCCTCAAGGTAGAGCTGCCCACAAACTCGGTAAGCCGGTTAGACCTCATGAAGTAGTGCTTCCGCACTAAAAAAATGGAGAACTTGCCCGGACGAGAATTTGCTTGTAGTGCCGTGCTTCTGGCGGCTACCTTGTCTGGAGCCCTTAGCAAAGAAACAGCGTCGCGGTTGCAGTGGTAGGATGGCTTCTATTCTGGATTAAAAGAAAAGGAACGTCAGGTTCTTTTCTGTCTTTTTCGCTTTCTTCAGCCATGACTAAAATGCATGACGATGCAAGGCCTTCGTGCTTACGCTGGCGATTCAATCCTGTACACAATCTGTGTATGCACGCTGTCACAGCCAGCTTGTTCCCTGCAGCAATTGGTGAATCAAAACATGAACAGTTAGCTCAAGCCACAAGAGAGGCAAAAAGGGCAGACGACCTCTAGACTAGCAACTGAAGGTTATTGAAACATGCATGAACATATAGCCACATGAGACCAAATAATCCACTAAGTGTGAGAGCACTAATTTGCTAGCAAAGCTGGAAAACCCCAGCTAAGTGCGAAGCCTCAACCTTTGACCTTTGACAGAGTGCCCGTGGCGGAGGCCTTGCGCAGCTGCTCCGTCAACGCGCGAAACCGGCGCGAGTACGTCATTTGCATACTAAGCTTGCTCTTGAGAAAATGTGCGAAAGCACGTCAGTAGAGTCTCATTACTTCTTGGGACCATATATACTGACAATTATTTCCTTAAGCTACGCTTCATTGTCTAGAGGTCACCTAAAGATCCTATGCAGTGCCGCTTGCGCTTGATTGTATATTATGCACCCACTCGCTGATTCCGCCGATTTGTTGATGGTTGTAGGCGCTGAGAGGCGATAGGTTACCGTTGTTCACATTGATGCGGTAAACGCTACAAATCTTCCCGCGCCGCATTACTCTATTGTAGCGCTCAAGTGTACTTCTGTTCATTTGCAGGCAGTATCGCTGGATCGCCAGCGCATTGTTCGGCAACTGCTTCTGCTTCCACTGCGATAAAAAAGAGCGGTTCGAGTACAACGCTCTGTCCTCTCCTTACGACGGTAAAATCTTCCCATTACGCAGCAATAGCGCTAAGTATGAAATTTAGAATCTTGAGGCGCTTTTTTCTCTATATTAAAGTTTTCACAGCTTATTGCCTGAGGTCTTATAGTGTGTGCTAGCCGTACTGGTACGTACAACAGAGAACAGAGGAGTATACTGTGGAAGGCAGCGCGAAATTGCCAAAGCAAAACATTTCTTTTCTAGCTCATTTGTAGCAGACTAAGTGCTCATTCGTGGAGAATTTGTTGCAAGGAATATGTGAGCAAAGAACATTTCTTCCCTGGAGAAGCCTAGAGAGAGAGAGAGAGAGAAAGACAAACGGAAAGGCAGGGAGGTTAACTAGGCAGCGCCCGGTATGCTACCCTACACGTGGGAAGGGCAACGGGGGGAGAGATAGAAAGGGGAGAGAAGAATGGGAGATGTTCACTTTTCCACATGTCCGTTGGCCATTACTTGCAGGGTACACAGGGCACACACTGAGAAGCCTAAATAGCTAGTGAAGGCTTGAGGCTGAGTCTTGACTCATTATGAACCACGAGGCAGTGAACAGTACGAACATAACGTAGAATTCCAGAAGAGGGCAAATACGGGCTGGTTGGTACATGTTTTACGAATTGGAAAAACAGCGCAATCAAAGACGAGACACAAGAGAAGCACAAAACACCAGCGCTGGTGTTTTGTGCTTCTCTTGTGTCTCGTCTTTGATTGCGCTGTTTTTCCAATTCGTATAACGTAGAAGTCAGTGTGAGACAGCTTCCTTGGTTTTGAGTTGCCTCTGACCGCCTTGTTCGCGAACGTGCTTACAGACCAGTAGGAGAGGGTTGCTAGTTCCGCGGTTTCTCGTGCCAAACTTCCTTCCTTGCACGACAGGACTGGTGATGACGCTGAACATGGAGCTAGACGAGTACTTGCCCACGTCCTACCAGGCGGGCTTCATCGTCATGATCCACGCACATGGCACTCGGTGAGCCAATATCGCCACTAAGCCAGTCAGAACACAATGGACCGGGCTGTACAGTCTTTGCCAAAAGCAACCAGGCTAGACAGTTTGCTTCTCAGTCATATATTGAAGCTATTGTGTCAACCATCAAGCACTAAACCTCTGTATGGCAAGGAGAACCCTTGTCCTCACCTTCCGAGAACTTTTTGGTCTTCAGTGAAGCCGTTACGGCTCTACTATTCGAATGAGCAGCAAACCATGCAGCCTGGTTACTTTTGGCAAAGGCTGTACCTCTAGTGCGACAACGATAGCTTTCCGGGTGTTTACTGATAATGCAGTCTGTGAAATGATCCTAGCCCACACTGTCGAAGGGGAGGTCTAGGACTTTTAAAGCGATATCCGCATGAGGTCCTTCGCGCGAGGTTTTTGGCACCAGTTTTCAGTTTCGCCACTGTCGTCGTAGAATGTCGTGAGAGGAATATCCTGCGTTCACTTCCGGCTCGAAAACACTGCTACCCAGGTGGGCCTAAGCCATTAGAAACACGTACACAGGAAAGCAGCGCTCTTAAGAATGTGCCATGTCTCATCGTGGGATCCAGACAAGAAGCTACGGGAATGAGGTTATGCACTGTAAGAAGCAGGACGGGATCAAATATAACCCAACTTTCTACCCCTCTCTCCATCTTTTCCTTTTTTTCGCGATCAATGCCAGTCTTCTTCAACTAGCTGAGAAAGGGCCATTAACCAATCCTACGGATTCATTGATTGAGCCAGGAGCATATTTTTTGGTCACACATGGTTCATATAGGGGAGGGTCCCATTTGATCCATGTATTTCTTGGACCTCTTTCGCCTAAATATGGGGCCCAGCATAGGCATAGGGAGAAAGGCATCCGCACCGCCCACCGCAAATTCGCCCTTAGATTAAGCAAAACAAAAACCTGCTAACGTTAGTGTTTCCTTTAGCACGTTTCCTAAAGCACGATCAGGAAAGGAACGACCATGTCCAGGCGTGAAAGTAGACAAGCAGTTAAACTTTGTAATGTGAATTTCCATATATCTCAAAAGTACGACGGCAATGACACTCGAATTGAAGCTTAAAAGAAGGAAGTGAATCTTCTAGTTCGTGTGCATGCATAATACTAACCATAAGGACAATCTGGCTTTCTTTTTTTTAAAGACAACTGAGCTCGAAAAAAATGCATACACTTCGCATTTTTTCGCGCAGGTTTTCTGTGTGCAGTGATGGCGTCTACCTTACACCGGGCTACACAACATACGTCGGCCTAGATGTGGTAAGGTAAAACTATGGGTGAACTTTGGGTGTCTGGGTGAACCTTGGGTGTCTGGGTACAACTTTGGGTGTCTGGGTTCACCAATGGGTGAACTTTGGGTGTCTGGGTACACACACCACCAGTGTATATATGTGACAATTTCTGGCATTCACACCTGTGGTGTACTTACCCAGACACCTTTAGAGCATGTAGGGCAGTTCCTGTCTCTCAGGATATGCTCTCTACTTAGCGTGACAAGCTTAGCCGGAATCGAACTACCAAGTGATAAATAGGGGCGGTCGTTTGGTGCCCAGCTTGATGGTCGCAAGCGAGAGGTTGGATAAGAGTCAGAGGTTCACTAAACAACAAACTTTTGTGCACCGGAGAGACGATACACAAGAATTACAAGTAATTGATAAAACATATGCAATTATTTTATAGGACAATGCAACAGATGCAGAGCAGTACTAGACAGAAACTACGATGGAGGTAGAAATCTTACAACAATAGTGCACTAATGCACGACAGAGGCAAACAAAACAACACTAATTCATCGGGCACCGCGACAGTTCGATTACCGTAGGATCATGATGCGGCCGTCCCGAAGATTGGTGTGCGTTTTCTCGCTGGTTGGCTTGTTGGACGCCAGTAATGTTGACTGCTGGAACTCGCACAGTAGCGCACCGGTTCTTTGAAAACTAACTATTGCACTGCCTAGCCGCCGACTCTAAATGTCCCTTATATGGCTCGCCGCGTCTGTTGGTCACTTCGCATCAAGGCAGGCATATACCGGGTGTTTCATCTTAAGAGAACCAAAAGTTTTTAAAATAGGCTTTTTCAGGTATGAAGGCGGCTCCTGCGGCACAATACTACCTGCATCGGCAGACATCAGAAAACATGTAAATAATGCTAACTAGTTAGCCGCTTAAATAATTTGTTCTAATTAACTTTTTAACTACAGGAGTTAGGCTACTTGTCGCAATTAGAGACTTGTAGCCGATCGCTAGTAATAGCCATATCAGTTTTTAGAATTTCGAAAACGCGATTACCCTCGCCGCTGCAGCTCTACCAAATTTGGCTTTTTCGACTAGTTACGTGCAATGGGGGGGGGGGGGGGGGGTTGCTTTGCCTGCGTGAGTTCGAAAGCGCATGTATTTTCGCACGACACAGCCAAATTTTGTCGAGCCACAGCGGCGAGGGTAATCGCGTTTTCAAAATTCTAAAAACTGATATGCCTATTACTAGCGACCGGCTACAAGTCTCTAATTGCGACCAGTACCCTAACTCTTACAGTTAAAAAGTTAATTATAACGAATTAGTTAGGCGGCTAAGTAGTTAACATTATTTACATGTTTCCTGATGTCTGCCAACGCAGGTATTATTACATAACGCATGTTTCCCGATGTCTGACAACGCAGGTATGTGTTACATTTAAACCTCGAGAAATCGCTAGTGCAGGTTGTTTCGGTTTCCGTAACAATTTTTTTTTATTTTGACATCCAGACGTAATGTATGCCGATTGCTGACGACAGCGACAATTCGGTATGTTTGGATTGATGAACTTCTCTTTGATGCAGATCGACCAAGAAGTTATTCGATCCTGGGCTTATTAAAAGAAACCCCATCGATGCAGACGTGGCGGAAGAGCATTGTTTCTGTTGTTGATAGTCGTACGCGACAAATATTTCCCGCTGTCTCGTCGGCGTCGATACATGGAAACATATGCTACGTGTACTGCCTGTGTTTTAAGCAGTATCTTAACTGAAACTTGGACGCAGTTGGCGCAGACGGGGCTGCCGGCGCCGTACGCGAACCCGTGTCGGAACTCGTGGCCCCCTCCCCTGCTCGGCTACATGGACAACATGTACGGCGCTTACACGAGAGAGGTGATTTTGTGTTTACCCTCCCCAATTGTTAGGTACGCGAAGTCAGGTGCTCAGCAGCATTGTAGTAATAAACGTCAGAACCAAGTAAGACAGCAGAGTGCACTTGTGTTACTTGGCATGATTTATGCTTTCTTAGCAAACAGACTTTGTTTGACGATGCCCAGCTGAACAGCTTTTTAACGCGATAGCGTTAAGAAGCTCGTGTCGCAGAAAAGCCGGTGTCGTCGGCATCGGCGGTGAGCGAAAAATCTCTCCTCCTCCTCCTCCTCGCAAAGTACGCCGCTGCCCCAACAGATGGCGCGCGACGGCAGCGCCTCCCGCTCGTCTCGTTCGGGCGCAGCGGGGCCGTGCGGGCACGCAGGAATCACGCGGTGAGCGGCGAACAACGCAGCGCACATCCAAAGCGCGTTCACCACGAAGCTTGCGGCTTGCTGCCCGTTCATTCGGCGGGAAGCATTGCTGGAGTTCGTGGCATCGGGTTTGTCGACAACGATGTGCCGACGAACTACGACTGCAACTTGAGTCCAGCGCGTTTCGGCAAGGCGCCTGGCAGCGCTTTTACGTGGTTTGCCGCTCCACGCGTCCGTTTCACCGTACATAGCAGAGCGATTTGTCTAACGGGCAAGGCGTCGCGCCGAACGGGCGATGGCGTTCCGTGGACTCCCTGGCAGTGCTGCAACACGGTGCCGCATTCCACTCTTAAATGCGAAGCTTAAGCGTCCTCCAATTTTTGTCCCGCCGAACTAAGCAGATATCTAAACATGAACCACACTGAAAGTGTCATTCACAAATTATAAAATGCCCATCGTGCAATTGTGGACTGGTTCGAAATTGGCTGAAGTTGACTACTTTCTTGGGGAACTGGGCTCAAATAGCCTCTAGCGTTACGAACACATTTATAAAAATCTCGAGACGTTACTGCTCCCTGTTGTTCCTACACACTTCAAGAACCTAAACGGTGTGGACAAGCATGCATTTGTTCATGAGCAAAAAACTCTAAATTCAGGACTGCAATCATTGTGACATTGTTTGCAGACATGACAAGCTCAGATGTCCAAAAGTGTGATTAGCTATGTGATTCTTTTTGCTACTTTCTCTATTTATACCTAGTTTACTTATCTTTGACGCCCAATAGCCTATGCCAACTCTCAAAAAGGACAGTAAGGTTCGTTGATAACAGTGACTGTGTCTTCAGGTTTAATCGAAATGGTTTTTTCACCAAAACGAAAAAGTCATATGTGGGCTGCGCACTACTGTCGAGACAATTACATTTTTACGTATGCAGCACGAGAAACTGGCAAAAAGTTAAAAAGTAGCTTTGCTGAAAACAGAATTCCATTCCCGAACAAAATTTTATTGCTGGTCCTAAATCGTCATATAAAATGCTGATAATAAAATTTTCTTCACCATCCTGAGGCAAGAATGCTTGGATAGAGGTCCCAGGGAAGATTCAAGAAAAACACAAATTTCGATAACATTCTTGTATGAGATTGGGACGTTCGCCTACTCGCGAATTTAACTAATTTCCGAGAAAACAAAGACAGGTCTACTGACTGGATTTTTCCTCCTCTGTGCACAATTTCCAAATAGGCATAAAAATTGACTTCCTTAAGCATTAACGCAAACCCACATTAATATCATGCACGAAAGATCTTTGTTGTGTATTACAACAAATGAATAAATTGATAATAAACAAATATAAATTAAAGAGACAAATAAATAAATGTACCATTTCATGCGACAGGAAAGTTATTCCAATCACAAATGTCATATAAATCTTCGACCACCTGACTCTTGACGATTACGTGAAATTGGAAGCACAAGATGTTAGCAGCGTAAACGAATCAGCGACGTCATGCCATTAGTCGGCTCGTTTATTTTCTTTCTCTCTATTTTTATTTATTTACATGCGTATTTAGTACAGAAATTGCTATGTACTCACTTGTGTTTTGTGCGATGCGCTTCTTATGTTAGTTATATGACATGACAAAGAGTTTGTGACACATATCTCTCATGACTGGGAAGACAACCAAACTATTTCGTGAAACTCGAGGGGAGAATTTTACTTCAACTCCGTAGACGTCGTAGTTAGAATATTGTTTGACAAGCTCAATTTCCAAACGGATGGTATACATAAGACTAAAATCTTTTTTCATGCACACTGGGCGCGACATGAATGCGTAGCACTGTTCGGAGACCCAATCCTTGTCTCCTGCGCGCACGAATAACATGCCCTCGCCGCTGTACAGCTGGCTTCATTCGCATTTATTTTTCAAGCCGATGAACATAACCTGCAAAAATGGAATTATTCCGGGTTAGTTGGTGCGATTCCATTTATGGGGCCAGCATGAACTTTCGAAAGTAATGAGAGACTGCCTGTCTCGTTACGTCTCCGTAAAATGCAACTGAACATAACCTGTTCGCCTCATTTCCTTCCATACTCTGGGCGCGAGCAGGACTGCCTGAACATGTGCCTTCAGGTGAAAATCGTGGACAAATGCAAATGTCTCTCGGCTCAACTGCCGCACATCCGTATTCTGGCGAAGAAGCATGGGACCTGCACCAGCCAGAGTGAGTCACTCTGAGTGCCCCACATCACCTTGACGATGCGAAAGTTACGCAGACGTGCTCACACATGTGAAACGAAGGGCATGAGAAGTTCCTTGAGGTGTTTCAAATGCTAAGGGTTTATAGGTTTCATCCTCAGCACTTCCCTAACTGACGTCCGCTGTCTGACGTCCTCTGTAGCATCAGCAGCGAAGAGGCCTCCCTCACAAAAATTTATTTAGACAGTCTATAGACTGTCCATAGACTTCTGTCTATAAAGTCTATAGACTCTCTATAGACAATCCCTAGATAATAATCGATAGGCAATATAAATATACCTTTAGAGAATCTATAGATTTATGGCCATACACTTTTAGTAGATTTCGTCTATAGATAGTCTATAGACTTTGAATAGACAAAAATAAATATCTAAAGGAAGGCACTTGAGTCTATAAGAAGTATATAGACTGTGTACAGACCATTCTTGTAAGTGGGTGGAAGAGCGATCCTTCTCGACGGAGAAGGGAGGCGCAAGGGTGAAGCTAATAGTGGACACGAGAGGAGGCGACCATTCGGGTAGGGGTGTGAGGCGGTAGAGTGAAAGCGCAGGAGCACATGAAGAGCAGAGAATGCTGATCTCAGGAAAGGGGAAGAGAGTCGTGGGCGAGGGGGTGAAAGAATGTGTGCGCACCGCTGTTCCTCCCCAGTTGAGGCATTTCAGGTCACTGTCTCTTGTTCAATGCACGACCGACGTCAGGCTGGTGCAGGCGCGAAACACTCCTGCAGTACAACTTAGCCATCGCACATTCTTCCTCACAAGCGCAGTTGCCGGAGAATTAAACACGCTAAGCATTTGAACGCATCTGGAACAAAAGTCTAAAAGGCAGGGTGTTTCATCTTTTTGTATCTGCCTGTACATTACAGCGACATCTTTTCGAGGCGCTTTCTCCGTTGTCATAGCCGTTGACGTTGTAGTATGTCGTCGTCTAGATTTCCCACATTCTCCAGTTAATCATAATAGAGTGACGCCTGTTCGAGGCGCTTTCTCTGTTGGCATAGCCGTCGACATCGTAGTAAGTCGTCGTATCATCTGATGTTCTCCAGTTAGTCGAAGAGGATATCGTTCAGGGGAGTCTTGGTTATGATGGACACCCGCTCCGGAGGATAGACACTCTTCACAATGTCGCGCATTCTTGGCTCTTTACCAGTGGCCCGTAACCACTCGCCCTCCAGCCGTGTTTAGGCATGACGCGATGTTATAGGGGCGTCACTTTGGACAAGCCGAATGGGAACGTACAGGGGCGTCAAAGGACATCAGAATGAGTACCAATGGGCCTTAGTATCTACTCTGAGGGAAATGAGCACCAATGCCCTCGTTTTATTTGTATTATTTGCGATGAATATGTTCCCAACATTGAGGATGCGTAGTGAACCACACCGCGCCGAGAACCAAGAATTGCTAATCGCGTTGGTAACTTACCACTCGCGTTGATTAAAGCTATTGCTCGCCACCCTTAACCATGTTCCTGTGCATTGTGCGCAGCGGTTTTTGCAGACACCGTGACACAATTGCAGGCACTTCTGTGAACGAGCTGTCTTAAGAAGAAATTGATTTATAGAATAACTAAAGTAAAATTAATAATTAGTATAATTAGTAATTATAGTCATCTTAAAATATAACAGTCCGCATGCGACAAGTTTGAAAAATTCTCGAAACGTGGACACCAAAAGCGATCCAAAGTTCGCCGTTAGGTCTACATGACCTACCTGAATATAAGCCCCTAAAGAGAGCTGAGGTTCATGCTCAAGAGTGACATCTATAAAGACTAGTCGCGGCGACATTTTGGAGGTCGGGAACAGAGAGTTCTGGCTTGTTTCGAAATTTCTCTTGTCAGCATTCTGGGCCCCGCCGCGGTGGCTCAGTGGTTAGGGCGCTCGACTACTGATCCGGAGTGCCCGGGTTCGAACCCGACCGCGGCGGCTGCGTTTTTATGGAGGAAAAACGCTAAGGCGCCCGTGTGCTGTGCGATGTCAGTGCACGTTAAAGATCCCCGGGTGGTCGAAATTATTCCGGAGCCCTCCACTACGGCACCTCTCTCTTCCTTTCTTCTTTCACTCCCTCCTTTACCCTTCCCTTACGGCGCGGTTCAGGTGTCCAGCGATATATGAGACAGATACTGCGCCATTTCCTTCCCCCAAAACCAATTATTATTATTATCCAAAGTCCGCTGTTAGGTCTACATGACCTATCTGACTATCAGCCCCTAAAGAGAGCTGAGGTTCATGCTCAAGAGTGACATCTATAAAGACTAGTCGTGGCGACATTTTGGAGGTCGGGAACAGAGAGTTCTAGCTTGTCTCGAAATTTCTCTTGTCAGCATTCTGGGCCCCGCCGCGGTGGCTCAGTGGTTAGGGCGCTCGACTACTGATCCGGAGTTCCCGGGTTCGAACCCCACCGCGGCGCCTGCGTTTTTATGCAGGCAAAACGCTAAGGCGCCCGTGTGCTGTGCGATGTCAGTGCACGTTAAAGATCCCCAGGTGGTCGAAATTATTCCGGAGCCCTCCACTACGGCACCTCTTTCTTCCTTTCTTCTTTCACTCCCTCCTTTACCCTTCCCATACGGCGCGGTTCGGGTGTCCAACGATATATGAGACAGATACTGCGCCATTTCCTTTCCCCCCAAAACCAATTATTATTATTATTATTATTATTATTATTATTATTATTATTATTATTATTATTATTATTATTATTATTATTATTATTATTCTGGCAGTGCACGATATACAGCACAATGGCGCTCATGACGTCACTTCTCCGTTCAGCACACGAATGACATCATAAATATTTTCTGTGTGATTTTAACAATACTCCATTCTCGTGCAGAGCTTGAATGCGCGTCCGAAGTTTCCGCAATTGAGACCAACGTGAAACTTGAGAAAGAATGTGGCTGCCATCGCTCCTGCCGGTAAGAACTGGGGTCTAGAGCGTCGTATGTTTTTATCTTTTTATTTTTCAATTTTGTTCCGCATTTTATTTCCTCCTGCCAAGAGAGTGTCAAGAGTGACTTGGCACTGAAGTCAATACAGCGCATGCACAGTGCCATCTTTCCTTCCAGGGACATCTCATACAAGCGCGATGTGACAATTACTGCACTGAGAGAGGTAAGCACCAGCGCCGAATAGACAAATAGAGCAAGACGGGAAAACACTGAAAGTAGCGAACAAACTTATAACTGGATGCCAAAGCAAGTTCAAAGTCATTTAAGACACGCAAACATATTTGTGGCATTAAACGGCTACATCAATTCTCCGCCAAATTTAACTAGAACCTTTTATCGCAGTGCACTAGGTAAAAGATCCAGAACTTTCTTATATTTACTCATTCTTTTGTATCTTTTTAACGCATCTCGCCTGTTCTCCAAATATTTAGTTTCGACATCACTTGTTATTTGCCAGAGAGACGAAACATTGCGTGTCATCCCCTTGTCCTTAAAAAATAGCGTCCACAAAGTGAAGCGCACATGTCTTGCCGATAAGGAGGGCCATAAAAATTGTCTACTTGTGCTGCGTTACTGAGAAAAAAAGAAAAAAAACAAAGTATCCTTAGCATTCTACTAAAGGTTGTAATGCATACAGGAGCCATCGGACTCCCTGCTTTTGCAGTCAGTGGACTAAGGTGAACTGAGTCCATGTCCAACATTCCTGGGCAAAAATTTTGAGTATTGGAATATAGCAAGGTACTGTTATAAAAATACTGAAGTCAACGGTACATTCTTCCGATTCGTAGCAAAATCTTTCTTTTAAAGTTTTCCCTCCCTCGCATCGAGCAGTTAAGACTGCCATAGAAAACTAATGGGCAACGGTTTTGAAGATGGCAAAAACTGCAAAAAAAACTGCACGCCTGCCCAGGGGAGTTCTGCGGATATATAATCGTTATAGTGATATCTTATAATATATCAAGAAATTGCGTTCATAACCATTTTACCACCGACCGATTATTGATGGGATGAATAAGAGGTTCGTGAGTGAGCAAAGTAAACAGGCCGGTAATCATTAAAATAAAGGACAGTTGTTTACAGCGTTCAGCAGCAGCACCTTAAAAAGGACGTCGTCAGCCTGTAGATTGGAGGTGCATGAAAGGAATTGCCGAAAAACAAGGCGCCGTTAAAGTCGCTAGGATGACCGTTGACCCCTCAATCAGCCACACAACATACCTCACAAGCGTCTTTATATGTCAAAAAATCTCAGTGGGTGTAAAAGCTCAGCACCTGAGCGTGCCTGGGACGCGTGAACATCGATAGGTTGAGATAGTAGTAAAGAGATATAACTGTAAAGAAAGAATCCTTGTGCAGCTCGGCTTCCTTCAGGAGTATACACAGCGCGGTAGGTGGATGCGGCTGTCTTACCGATTTCAATTCTCATTGCAGGGCATCTCGGTACAGCCCAAGGAGCACGGGTGCGACTCTCGCCGAGTTCTTATTCTACCCTTTGTTAGCTCTCGCTTATTCCTCTCAACAAGAAGTAGAATAGAAAGCTTCAGAAGATGTTTTCTTTTCGCACCTTATTTATATATATATATATATATATATATATATATATATATATATATATATATATATATATATATATATATATATATATATATATATATATATATATATATATATATATATATATATATATATAAAGCGTTCCAGCGAAGGTGAACCAAAGTTTATTTAAAAAGGCTTTTTCAGGTATAAAGGCCGCTTCTGCGGCGCAATAATACTGCGTTGCCGGACATCAAAAAACATGTAAAGAATGTTAACTAGTTAGCTGCTTAACAAATTTTCGATAAATAACTCTTTAACTATACCAGTTAGGCTATACTGGTTGAAATTAGAGACCTGTAGCGGTTCGTTATTATTAGCCATATCAGTTTTTAAAATTTCTAAAACGCAATTACTCTCGGCTCTGTGGCTCGACAAAATGTGGCTATTACAACTAGTTACGTGGCCTGGAGGAGTTGCTTGTCCTGCTTGGTTTTAGGAAGCGCATGTATTTTGGAACGACGTGGCCAAAATTTATTGAGCCATAGCGGCAAGGGTAATCACGTTTTCGAAATTCTAAAACCTAATATGGCTATTACTAACAGCCAGCTACAAATCTCTAATTGCAACCAGTAGCCTAGCTGTTATAGTTAAAAAGTTAATAATCGGAAATTAGTTAAGCGGCTAACTAGTGAATATAACTTACATTTTTTTAATCTCCGCCAAAGCAGGTATTACTGGGCCGCAAAAGCCGCCTTCACACCTCAAAATGCCTGTTTATAAAAATGCTGGTTCAGCTTCGCTAAAACGCCTGGCGCGCGCGCGCGCGCGCGCGCGCGCGTGTGTGTGTGTGTGTGTGTGTGTGTGTGTGTGTGTGTGTGTGTGTGTGTGTGTGTGTGTGTGTGTGTGTGTGTGTGTGTGTGTGTGTGTGTGTGTGTGTGTGTGTGTGTGTGTGTGTGTGTGTGTGTGTGTGTGTGTGTGTGTGTGTGTGTGTGTGTGTGTGTGTGTGTGTGTGTGTGTGTGTGTGTGTGTGTGTGTGTGTGTGTGTGTGTGTGTGTGTGTGTGTGTGTGTGTGTGTGTGTGTGTGTGTGTGTGTGTGTGTGTGTGTGTGTGTGTGTGTGTGTGTGTGTGTGTGTGTGTGTGTGTGTGTGTGTGTGTGTGTGTGTGTGTGTGTGTGTGTGTGTGTGTGTGTGTGTGTGTGTGTGTGTGTGTGTGTGTGTGTGTGTGTGTGTGTGTGTGTGTGTGTGTGTGTGTGTGTGTGTGTGTGTGTGTGTGTGTGTGTGTGTGTGTGTGTGTGTGTGTGTGTGTGTGTGTGTGTGTGTGTGTGTGTGTGTGTGTGTGTGTGTGTGTGTGTGTGTGTGTGTGTGTGTGTGTGTGTGTGTGTGTGTGTGTGTGTGTGTGTGTGTGTGTGTGTGTGTGTGTGTGTGTGTGTGTGTGTGTGTGTGTGTGTGTGTGTGTGTGTGTGTGTGTGTGTGTGTGTGTGTGTGTGTGTGTGTGTGTGTGTGTGTGTGTGTGTGTGTGTGTGTGTGTGTGTGTGTGTGTGTGTGTGTGTGTGTGTGTGTGTGTGTGTGTGTGTGTGTGCGTGTGTGTGTGTGTGTGTGTGTGTGCGCGCGCGCGCGCGCGCGCGCGGCCAAGTGGGTCCCTCTCACAGTGAACTTATACATGCCTTAGTAAGTCAAACAAGACACATGAAGTCAGCAGCGATTTTACGAGTACAGAGCATACCACGGAACCTTAAGCACACTCTGGACGAGCTTACAGTGCGTGCTCGGACATCTCTGCTCAAATGTTGCAGTCTGTACGTAACAGAAAACATGAAGAGACACTCTGCCTTCGATTTTTTTGTCTTTTATTACCAGCGAAAGAAAATTTTTTCGCAATATTTTGCCGCAGAGCTTTTCTTGTGTAAGGACATAACAGAAGTCATTATTATTTATTTATTTTCTTTGT
>JARKHS020023411.1:0-41794 GCA_030143305.2 Amblyomma americanum | reverse complement strand
TATCTATCTATCTATCTATCTATCTATCTATCTATCTATCTATCTATCTATCTATCTATCTATCTATCTATCTATCTATCTATCTATCTATCTATCTATCTATCTATCTATCTATCTATCTATCTATCTATCTATCTATCTATCTATCTATCTATCTATCTATCTATCTATCTATCTATCTATCTATCTATCTATCTATCTATCTATCTATCTATCTATCTATCTATCTATCTATCTATCTATCTATCTATCTATCTATCTATCTATCTATCTATCTATCTATCTATCTATCTATCTATCTATCTATCTATCTATCTATCTATCTATCTATCTATCTATCTATCTATCTATCTATCTATCTATCTATCTATCTATCTATCTATCTATCTATCTATCTATCTATCTATCTATCTATCTATCTATCTATCTATCTATCTATCTATCTATCTATCTATCTATCTATCTATCTATCTATCTATCTATCTATCTATCTATCTATCTATCTATCTATCTATCTATCTATCTATCTATCTATCTATCTATCTATCTATCTATCTATCTATCTATCTATCTATCTATCTATCTATCTATCTATCTATCTATCTATCTATCTATCTATCTATCTATCTATCTATCTATCTATCTATCTATCTATCTATCTATCTATCTATCTATCTATCTATCTATCTATCTATCTATCTATCTATCTATCTATCTATCTATCTATCTATCGTCATTTTATTCTTTACTTCTAAGTACTGAGTCGATGTTTCAGGGTACAAAGAGCAAGGCATTTCTATCTTCAATTGTGTTCGTTTAGCGCCTTCTGTATATGGATCTACCTGTTTAAGCTTCGCATCCCTTAGTGGCATAGAGTAGTGTATTCGAATCATGGATGAGGACATAACAGAAAACTTGTCACCACAGACACGTGTTTCCATAATACTCTGGAATATTATTTATCTGTACATCTATCGTTATATGCAGCGTGTATAAGAATTCGCCGAGAAACGAAGATATCTGTAACGCGAACATGCACCAAGTGTATTTGTTTTCATTAAAGCTACATTGCTGGATTCTTTCATTAACGGCCACACGTTGGCGCAATTTCCATGCCGTTTAGAAGACCCCGTTTGAAGAATGCGGCTTGGTCCGGCATCATATTTCCAAATGTTGGCAACATATATGTTCCTCTGCCTGCAATCCTGAAAACTACACTGCTTGTGCGAAAGTGCTATGCATGTTTTTTTGTTTAGCACACAGGAGAAAAGAAAGAAGTTATCACTTGCACCGTGTAACTTACTGAGAGTGCCAATGATTATAGTTAATTCTTTAGAAGTGCTTGTTTCTACAACGCACAAAGACTAGAATCGAGTCATACAGCGCATTTATCTGGAACCAGTGCTTCTGGCCAGATACTTCCTAACAAAAAATTTTGATTACCCGAACGTGTTCAAAAAGACTACATTCGGTCTTTTCATGACATTTTCCTTGTTAAGCTCGGTTTGGTTACTCTGTTATCGATGTATATTTTGTAAAAGTGCTGCGTAGGTAGCAATGAAAATATCAAGGATGTCGACATACAGAGTACTTGCGTGATTCACATATACTGTTTAAAACGTCTGCTGATTGCTGCTTTAAGGGTTGGCGCTTTTCAGTTTTGGCTATAAGCTTCATCGCCGTAGCCTTCAAATGTCGCGTTCAAAATAATCATGGCCAGGTTAAGAAGAGAAATCTAGAATACGTTTTATTGTTGACCACACTATACTCGGTACCTCAAAATTCTACCTTGGAACACCAACAATGAGGGAAAAGTGCTGCAGTCGCCTAAAGGCATCCTAAATGAATTTACATTGAAGTAATAACTTACGATGTCCATGGTAGTCCAAATCAGCGACGTCACAGTTCTCGTAGTCAGTGTAGTACACTATACCATCTCGTACAGTCGGATCTGAGGGAATTTCAATTGTGGTAAACACGCTTACAAAAAAAATGTTGCAACATTTGCTAACTAAAAGTTTTTGTTTCAGCGCAACTATGGTGGGTGGGAAGAAAGGTTATTGCCCTATTTATTTATTTATAAATATTGGCTTAAAAGCCTACCGCTTGCAAATATTCCAAAAAGCTTCATGAACTGCTTCGAGGACGACAGCAACTCGGGTAACCAGAAAAAAATGAGAGAGTGATTCTCCTGAAAACCAGTATAAGTATAAGCTGTTCTGTGCGCCAAAATAAAGAACGCGTATTACATCATCCAAAAGCACATCTCTTTCTTGGTTTAGTTTGGTGCGGGCTACATTTACCTATGTAAGGCAGAGCGAAATTTGTCAAGGCACAATGAAGGAACGGCACTTCTAATAAGTCATTTAGAACGAAGTTTTCCACTGATCGACTTCAGCGTCTTCACACAGCAGCATTTCAGTTCTTCATAGGCCTTTGTTAAAAATATGCAGAGCAGTAAAATCTGCTGGCGTGATGGCTCACGATATTTCACTAATTTAGATCTCAATAAATTCTATGTGTTCGCAGAAGTTCTGTTTTTATTCATACAAAAAAAATGTTATGAATTCTACTACAAAACAGTCCAAGTGGAGTCATCCCATTTGAAACAAACCAGATATGGCACTCGACCGTCATGGATACGTCCGAAAAACACCCGCGCTCCTTTCATTTAACTGTGCAGTTTATATGCGAACTTGTTCCAAGAAAAAACTGCCATCTCAGAAGAATCCAAAGTTTTTAGCCAAGAATACAAATGAATTAAATGAAATAAGTTTTTTGACGTGTAAATGAAAACCTTTGTCATGACAACTATAAATTTCGAGGGGCGATAAATGATGCTCTTGCAAATTCTTCTGTACATATTTTACAATTTTCGAACAACCCCCATAACACTGGAAATGATGAAATGAAAAGAAAGTATATTCCATCTGGAGTATATTTTCACTTATTTAGTGCGTTAGCATGGCTGACATATCTTATAAAAACTAAGTTTGAATATGTTTAGTGCGGCAAGGTTTCGACATAAAGTAATAAACATTCTCAAAAGACACCTAATCTTCATTTTCGACCGCATGTAGCGCCCAATAACGCTCTATTTGAAACTCAGACGCTCAGCATTTAGAATAGGCAAGTTTACTAGCGACAAACACTTGACGCCGAATCAAAATAAATATTTTTTTATCTAAACAAATTTGCAGTAAAATAAATATTTTTTTTATCTAAACAAATTTGCAGTACTGAATCACTGCGGAGTTCGTGATTCTGTGGATCCGATGCAACGCAACGCGCATATCAGCGAGAAACCTTTGTTGTTGAAGAGCCTTCAGCGCTCGCAGTAGAAAGCAACTCGTATCGCATCCTTGCATTACCTTTATTTTTCAAGAAATTTCGTATTCCTTTTACTGTGTAGACATTGAAGAAAAAGTGCATTCTTCTTTTCCTGTGCAACGAATAGCGAAAATGTTCGGCGTAATTTTTTTCGCGATTTTGCACTTAATTTCTACACAGCGCACTGACTGCTAGGTAGAGAGCTGCAGTGCTGCTTTGAAGGTCACATTTGGAGCGCAACGCAAAGAAAAGGACCACGTACGCAAACCGAGAAGCAAGCCAGCAAGCGTGTGCTCCATTCGCCCACCGGTGACGGTGCCGTGAAACACGTGAGAAACAGGGAGAATCGGGGAAACGTCAGGTTCATGTATGAAGAAAAAGGAACGCCGACCAAAAGGTTGTTGTTTAAAACGAAGACGTTTCGGCTTCCATACGGAAGCCTTGATCACTGGGCGGAAAGACAAAAGCACAAAGCTTTAGTGCGCCGCAGTAATCGCCCCAAGCATCTTGCGTACGTAGGCGGGAGATATCCTGCGTTGTGGTTAAGGGTTTTGTCTGTTGTTTGGATTATCAGGGATTCCAGATATCGACGTGAAAGCCAATTCTTTTCTCTTGCTATGGCTGATGCTTCTTCCCAAGCTATGTTGTGCGCCGCGGCTTCCAAGATGTATACTGGTAGCGAAGGCTCCATAGACGCCCATTGGTCCAAAAAATGGCGGCTCATGGGCACTCCAGCGCCCCCTGGATTTTGGGGGGCAAACTACGCAAACGTGACGTAAATGACGTCGCGCATACGTATGCTTTTGGCGCGAATTATAAAGCGGTCTTTCTGTAGAAACCGCGTTTTCGAGCCCGTATCTCTCGAAGGTTGCTGCCTTTCAGCGCGCCCCAACCTTTGCCAGTCAAATGTGCTCGAGTTCCTGCTAGTTATGGCCTTGTTAATGTGCAATTGGGAACGCAATGAAAGTGACTGGTAAAGGAGGGGCAGCATAGAAAGGCAGCAACACTTCCAGACACTGGCGAAGCATGCATGATTCGTAGTGCAAATACTGGTGCTAGTACTTTTGAGAGCTTTTGATTACAGCAAGGTATGATGCACAAAACACTGGCTCAAGTGCACAGTTCGCAATAGAGTGTACGGCAAGTATGGTTTTCATAGTTTCATATTCATTGTTTATTGCAGCAACCAAACAAATACAGTCACAAAGCACACCCTTGGCACACAAACAAAAAATACATGTCACAGGCAGCACAAGCAGTATTGTTTAAGTTGGCTAATCATCTCAATAGTCACAGTGAAGATAGGAAAAAGCCCTGAAGTGCCACGAACGTTGTCAGGAAATTGAAAAGTATAGAAAACAATGCTACGACAGCTTCAATTGAAGCAAATATAACATGACATAAGTAGGCGCATCAACACAGACCATAGAGCACACTGGGATTATTCTTCACATTTAATTTCTTCAGCTGAAAGAATATAGCAGGTGCGTTTACATCTGCAAGGCAATGTTAAAGCCAGCTTTAGCACCCTCAAACGTGCTCAACGTAGGAGCAAATACCATACATTGAGCCGGCGTACCATCTCCAGAGTACTTCTAGTCGTTAGCCGGATAAATTTGAAGTAATTTTACGTCAACAAAAGTACACATGAAGTACAGCGTACAGTGAAGTGCAAGGACATTCACGGGGCAGTAAAGCATGTAATCAGTGTACTGTACGCTACAATATAGCCAGATAAAAGTCCAGCGCTGTTCTGTTCGTTGCGCTGACAAAGATCCTACTAAAAACTCTGAGATGCAACTAGCCTGCTAAAAGGTGGCCTGGTAGCCAGTGGTGCCGAGTGGTAGTTATGATGACAATGGTTGATTTCATTATACCTGGCAGCACGGAACTGCAGGGGGGGCGAGCAGGTGGAAAAATTAATCCCAGCGCCACGGAAACTAGGTTAATCCATTGCCTAGAAAGTCTCCTTTCAGAGGCATTCGCTTTATCGGTATGGCGTTTTATCTGACAATATTGCACAAGTTTATAGGTGACACTTGAACAGGCTGTACATGGCATAAAAGTACCCTAAAAGAGCGACATAGTGGATTGAACGATGAAAGATGCTACATTGTTAAACCATTGCCCCTGTGAGCAACCACGTCACATCCTAGCAAATCAAAATACACAAGTAAAAAATAAAAGAATAAAACCAGGCTGTGAACCAGAAAAAAACCCTTTGGAACCGTTAAACCAGACTAAGCTGATTTGTTGCAAAGGCTGCATAATAGCCTGCAACTTCACAAAATATTCAGCCAACAGCTCGGGAATTGCATCCTTTTCATTTGCTTAGCCTCAGTGCTTGCTTCGTGGCTTTCCGTTTAGTAGTTTGACTGTGCAGTTCAAGATTTTTTCTGCGTGCAAGCCAATGCAGCCTCACCCTGACGAACAGGGCAAACAAACCATCATAAACGTCATCACCACACACAGTCAGCGATTTTTCTACCTTGGCATGAAGCAACATGCACAGATCATGCCCTACTTGTTCTTTTCCCACAATATTGGCACTAGATGCGACAAAAACCTGCTCGCAAGCATTGATGAAAGCTACAAACGAGGGTGTAGGAACTGACAGGCTCCCAAAGTCACCTTCTCCAGGATTTTTGACACTTAAGAGAGAACTTGGCTCTGATCGGCAAAGGCGGCATTTTCTAGCCTCACCTCGCACGTATGTGGCCCTGTAACACACCTGTGATCATTCATAAACTTGTAGGCAAGCCAGCCAGCAAAATAGACAATGTTGTTCTCTAGTATTGGAGACTGATAATCATATGGCAAAACTTCTACTGCAACTGGCAAAGATGTGGCAGCTGTACAGAGAGAAGGAGCAGACTTAGATAAACAAACTGGGAGAGTGGCTAGAAGGCTAGACATGTCTTCAGCACAGTTGCTGCTTTCCGACAGTTTGAAAAGGTTGTTAACTAAACGATGCCTAAATGCTGCTTGAAACTGCCGGCAAGACGAGTTGCTGTATGATCCAGATTTCGACCTAACAATAGAAAAGGTGTTTTCAAGTGCATCCTGGTTCAGGTGCCTGGTAAGGAGGTATGTCAAACCATAGCGAGAGGCCAGGTGGTTCCATAACAGCAGCACAGCCCTCATAGTTTGGCAGAAGCCACGGATGCAAAGAGGCTGCCGCGCACAGCCTAGAACTTCGATGTTTTCGAAAACTGCAATACACTCTTCCAAAAACTCTTCATGCACAGATCCTGCACAAATTGCAGATGCATACGGAGACTTTCCCCGCTTCTGTGAAGTATTTAGACTGTCAAAGAGTCTATCAATCCTCTCAACAAATCTGGCTGTGTGGATAGCCTCTGATGGCAACTGTTGGAATGTTACCAATGAGCACAATGCAGCAGCGCAATGATTGCTGAATACCTGTGCTGCGAGTTTCACAGACATCTTCGAAGCAAAAGTTAAATTAAAGTGCCGGGCACTCAACTTTGGGATGGACCGAATTTGCATTTCTCGATCCTTCTCATAAGCCTGTCGTATGTACGAGCTTTTAATTGTGTCACTGCCGACCCTGAAGTCATACTTGAAGAGCATATTGCGCAAGCACTTGAGCAAATGCGGTGGATCAAAAGTAAAGAAAAGCGGTTCACCATTCGCACTTAAGTATGGCTTTTCAGGGGTCACAAGTTTCGAAAACAGAGAAACATTTTGGTTCCCCTGATCACAAACCACAGCCACAGGCTGCAATCCAGCTCCAACCAACATTTTGTGGCATTTGAAGAGGAGGTCATAGAGAACAGTTGCAGGTGCTGCCTTATCTGCAAAGAAGTAGCCAAGAGGCTGCTTCCACGGCGTACATATTCCTTTGGCCATGAACACAAGCGCCTTGTTTGCAAGATTTGGACCTTGTGCTGCACTGTACTCTTCAAGGCCTTCAAATCTGTCCGACACTGGATTGTACGACAGCTCCTTTGAAACATGCATTTCATCAAAAATTATGGTGCAAGCCCTGTCTTGCCGTGGAAAAGACGCTGCCCGTTTCTCGATCAAATCAAAAACTTCAAGATAAAATCCAACCCTCAATGGTACGCGTGCAAGCCACAGCTGCAGTGACCTAACAGATGGAAGTTTCAGGAGTTTCCTGCAATATCTGTAACCTTTTGGGCTGCGGAAGTATAAACCTAAAGCAAAGGTTTTGTTTTGGCTGCACCATCGACGGCCAAACCTGCTGACATTGTGCATCTTTAACTGAGCTTCAACAAAAGCAGCAACAGCTGGGGTTAAGTGCTCACGCAGACTATCTACCAATTCGGCAGTGGTCTTCATGCGACGGCGCTGAAGCAGCAGTCCTTGCAGCCTCTTGTTGCGGTTACGCAGCTGCCTGAGCTTGGCTCGAAGTTTCTGCAGTGGCCGCCTTTCATTGATGGGGCTGGTGAAAGATCCTGCAACGTACAGAGTCGACGGAAGAGCAATAAGTTGCTACGTCGGGTTTAGTCATAGCTGCATGTAGTCCTGTAGCACCAAAAAGTGCGCAATATTGCGAAAGCGTTGTAAAATTGCTAACCTTCATAAGAAAGAGGCGAACTGCTGAACGGAGCTCCTGGTGACAGATCAGTACTCGCTGACAGTGTTGCGGCCACCCCTGCCGTGCCAGGTTCCAGAGATGAAGCGCTTGCTTCAGTGCTTGGTCCTGCATATGTGTGGTCAGCTGCGCCCACAGAATATAAAGAACAAAATATAGTGACAGCACAGTTCTGACAGGGAAGCCAGCAACCCAACAATGCACAAATAATAACTAAGCGCCACAGGCGGAATTAACACTTACACTGAACCATTATGAAGCCAATGGCGTGGGAACTATCTTGGTTCAGCGTAGAACCAGTAGGGCTGGCACCATCTGCATCTGCACAGCGCACAGACAAGGAATTGTAGCATATTTCTGAGCCATACCTCCTCAGGCTTTTCGAGCAGATACGAAATAACAATCACCTTCTTGGAAGAGCAGCAGCGACTGGGACGACCGACTCTGGACGTACCGCTTGGAAACAGGTTCACCGGAGACAGCAGCTATCATAGGAAGCAGTCCAATGAGCTTTCAGTCGTCACCATTTTCAAAAGATTTATGTCAGTTATGCATACAACCCTGCTCACCTGGTTCTCCAGCCCGGCGCACTGATGCCGAAGTTTCGCTCAGAGATTGTGAACAGTTCATGTCGCTGCTGCATTCGCTTGAGGTGTCTGAAATGCCAACATTATTGCGGAGAGAAAAGAGAATTCAGTACCTTTATAGTAAATAATTTCCAAAGAACTATAGCTTCCACAGCATGCGGTTCACATTGTCATCACTCTAGAACGAAAAATGCTTATCCAATGAAATAAAATTCTGTTTACCACCCTTAATCGTTAGGCACATTAGTTTGATGTCATCAGCAGCTGTGGAGTACCAGTAAATCATTTGCAATTTTCATATGCTATGTTTTACTTTGAAGAGTGCGAAATTCGCCTGTCACACAAACAACGATAGCTCGCAAATCAAGTAATGTGCCCCATATTGTGTACAGATTTATGCAGGTCAGCCTATGGCCTGCGCAATGAGATGCAACAAGATGAATTCTTAAGCAATTATCGCAAAAAATAAAAACCTGTACAAACATTGGCTTTCGCTAGCATGAATATTGAGGAAAAAGGCAACAACACAAACAATTATTAGTGCATTTCTATAATCGTTCAGTGCATGCTTTGATACATAACACATGAGCACACAATATCTCGAGAAGCTTTTCACCAAGCGTACCTTGCCCAAGTCGGCATAAGATTGCATCCTGATAAGACTGAAGATGAAAAAAGAAGCTCTGCATACAAGAAAGCAAAGTTCTGGAGCACTAAAATTCATCAAACATTCAGGAAGGCTCACCCTTTTTTCCCCCTCACTTCTTTTGAGCTATCAAAGGAAGGACGAGAATGCCCTCTGGACACGACAGGGACCGTTCATGAGACAAGGTTTCACGGTGAATATGAAAGATTCAACTCCCACTTGCTGCAAAACATGTAGAGTCGCCTGGTTTCCGTTGCTGAAGTGGCTAGCGGCATCAAACAGCCTGAACCGGAAGACTGACAGACTCACGTTAAGATCCTTTGGAGCCCTTTGCCATACCAGACTACCGAATATCCCACTTCCATTATCCTTTTTTTTTTACCGGAAATATCAGGCAAGAGTATTCACACCGTCAGTGTACTTTTTCCGCACCCGTGCCTAGAAATTCGCTTGAGCACCCTTCGCCTACAAAGCTTGTGCCATTAGCTTACCACAAGCACAAACCTAATTCTATGCTACGTTGGACATTTGTCACGAACCTCACATACAGTGTACAGTGCATACAAGAGACGTAAAACGAATATGATATATACATATACTATATATATATATATATATATATATATATATATATATATATATATATATATAGTGTGTGTGTGTGTGCTCACGTGAAGGCGATACTTCCATTTTCGTTTTCGCTTAGCAGGGTGCAGGTAAAAATTTACTGTAATTTTTAAAGCCACAAGACAGATACATAATTCGTTTTGCAAAGGACGCTAGACTGTTTACGGTTACGACAAAAAGGAAAAATTTCATTTTTTCGCAAAACCTGACATTTCAAGAGCGGCGAATGCCTTAAAAGTTTGATAACAAAAATTACCGGCAATGCTTGCTCGAGTAGGCAAAGCATCGTGTCGCAGCCTTCCTGACATCAGATACACAGATGGTTCGAAGTGCCTCGAGCAAATCCTGAGTTCTCGTAGCTGCGACGGCGCCTTCTTCTCCAGGCTGACGTTGCGGCAGAACTGCACCCACGCTCGGCACCTGGACGTGATGCAACATGCACGTTAGATACAACTGCGCCAAAAGGAATACGCATACTCGAAACGCCAATGCGTCATTATTCCTGTCACTGCTAACTGCAGTAAATTATACTTGCATTACATCTGAACTATGCTCGCGCCAAGCTCTCTGCGCCCCAGAGTGCGGTAACGCTCATCCTCTTGCCACGCGGCTAGCTGCTTTTCTAAGCTCAACGAGTGACGAGAGTGAAGTGCGTTTAAAATTACCCTGACAGTCATGTATATGTAGGACAGCAATACCAAGGCAGGCAATAACTCCTGCTGAGCGAATCCAGTTAAAGCCTCCTCAAAGCCGCGCACATACACGAGGCTGAGTTTCGATACTCCCAGCTGCGAGGGGATCCTCAAATTGGCTTCATGGTTTTGCAAAACTAAACAATGTCGTACTCGGAGCTGTCAGGTAGCAAACTTTGTTCTAAATGGGCCTCCCGGTCAGTAGCGTGCACGTGGTTGCTCCTGAGAGCCCGGTGTGAAGTTCACGTTGGTGATAGTCAGCTGCATGAAACTCACTCTAAATTAGAAAAATGTGGGCCTCTTTCGCACACCTCAGCACTGAAAGTGTGTGCCCTGCAGTGTAGTACATAAATATCCCCGAAAACATGAAGCCAAGTACGCACGAACGGGTTATAGCTATGAAACACGAGCGAACAGCCCGGCGAAACCATATCGAAGCTATCGTGCATACCTAGAGACGACGACACTGTCAAGAGCTCACCTGTGAAAGTCCAGCGGGAATCGGTGTAGCTTGACACCAGTGGTACTATCCACGCTGTTGCAGTGTACCACGGAGCATCGTTTCTTCACATGCCGCAAGCTCATCTTGAAATGAAGCGCTAAGCGCTTCAAAAGAAGAGCGCGAAGCGTGCAAAGACGGAAAAAGACTGCGCACTGGCCGCACGCCGAAGGAAACGACAAAACCGAGAAAACTGCCGCAGCGGTGCAGCGGGGTGCAAATCTTACCGAACGGTGACAAAGAAGCGACGTGCAAGGACGACGAAAACTTCGCAAAAGGAGCGTTTTGAGACCGGCGAGCTAAATTTATACGCTTTACCAGGCGCGCCATCGCAGACAGCTGGCGATATGAAATCGCTTCGTAAGCTCCCGCCACTGTGGCCGGGTTAGCCGGGTATCGAAACAAGGCCTGCAAAGACGCGCTGTAATGCACCGCACACTCATGAATAGGGGGCAGGTCAAGAGTGTTGCAAAAATACAAAATTTGCCAGGTTTTAATAAAATGACTTACCTCTTTCATAAAACAAGGTGCTAATATATTTTTCTTTTCTATTGGCAGATTACATTCCAATTTTGTAGTTTTATCATTTATTTATATGAGTGTTTTGCCCCCCCAACCTCCGGTTGTGCTGCAGTCGCGCTAAACCACTTTTCGGCCCAGCCTTCGCCACCACTATAAATCCGCCTTGCGGCTTCCACGTGTTGCGCAAGTGCATTAGATGCAATCTTTTTGTTCCTGACGTCGTTCTTGTGGTCCCTCAATCGCCTTTCGAAATTCCCGCTCTCGCCGATATAGCAGTAGTCGCAGTCTGCGCAGGGAATCTTATAGATGACGCCAGGAAACTTCTCTTTCTTTATCTTGTCTTTGGCGGCCACGAGCTCATGCCCCAGCTTGCACGCAGGAACGTGAGCGACGTGCACACCGTAAGTGCGCAGAACGCGAGCCAGACTCGCTCACGCCCGGCACATATGGGATAGCGGCTCGGGCTCGGAAAGGAGGACCAACTGGTTCTGATGGGCGTGAAGGCCGTTGAATAACAGAATCCACGAAGTGCTTGGGGTAGCCGCATTCACTCAATTCTCGGCGCACTTGACGTAGTTCAGCAGCCCGATCTTCTGGCCTTGGACAGATGTTTTTGGCACGTCGGACGAGGGAAGCCACGACGGAGCGTTTGTGGAAAACCGGGTGGACAGAATTAAAATGAAGATACCGGCCTGTGTGGGTTTCTTTTCTATAAACTTTGAAAGGAAGGCGGTTTCCACGGCGTCCCACCAAAACGTCCAGAAAAGGAAGACGGCGTGCAGCCTCCTCCTCTACAGTGAATTGAATGGAATATTTCATGCTATTGATGTCATCTGTGAAAGGACCTAACGCCTTCTTTTTGATATTACAGAAACAATCGCCGACGTAAAGCACAAAAACCTTTGGGCGCGGTTCGAAGGTAGCCAGTGGGCGAGCTTCTATTGCTTCCATGGTAAGGTTTGCGGTTGTCACCGATATAGATGCGCCCATAGCAGTGCCATGAACTTGTCTATAGACTGTACCCCGGAAAACAAAATAAGTGTTCTCAACAACCGCAAACCTTACCATGGAAGCAATAGAAGCTCGCGCACTGGCTACCTTAAAATCTGATGCTTCGATAGGGGTTCTTTCACACAATCCGTCGTCATTCTGCAGCGCTGAGCGGCACACCTCCACAGCCAGATCCACGGGTACGCTGGTGAACAGCGATTTCACATCAAAGGACATCATGACCTCGTCGTCCTCCACCGTGACATCACGTAATTTCTCAATAAAATCGAAAGAGTCACGTATGAAAGTCGAGCCCTTTCCAACGAGTGGCGCAAAAACCTTGTGTAAGTATCCCGACAAGCGGTATAAGGGCGACCGTGTAAAGTCAACTATTGGTCGCATCGGGACGTTTGGCTTGTGGATCTTCGGGAGACCATACAAGGCGGGAGCTGACCAATTGTGGCAGAGGAGCTTGAAAAAAAGTGACTTGTGGTCCGGTGGAACAAATCGGAAGATGTCAGTCAAAAGAATCTGCAAGTTTTTTTCTACCTTGAGCGTAGGGTCCCGCTTCAGCGGCAGGTACGTACTGTCATCCTGCAGAAGGCCAGTCATTTTCTCAACGTAGTCTTTGCTGTCCAAGATGACGGTAGCGTTGCCTTTGTCAGCGGGAAGTATAATAATGTCCGTGTTTTTACGCAGGCTTTTGATGGCATCACGCTCCTCGGAAAGAAGGGGGGTCGGAGGATGTCGCGGAAGCTTGGCAAGGATGCTGACTGCACGAGTTCGGGTCTCATCTCGGCTGTTGTTCTCTACTTGAATTATAGCGCGTTCGGCAGCACTGACGATTTTTCTTGCGTCCGGCGCACGTCTCGTGTTAAAGTTCAACCCGAGCCTAAGTACGGCGAGTTCTGCTCGAGTAGGCCTGTAAGAAGACAGGTTGTGGACTGTCGAAGTGGACGGGCCAGGCGCAAACACTTTTTCGCGAATCAGCAGCCTTGATAACTTCTTTTGGTGGGAAAACTCTCGTTGGCGGGACTGGTGGCTCACCTAGTAGTTAGCATGTAACTTGATGCTGGCGAAGTCGTCCGGACACTGGTGCTCGAGGCGGCGACGACCAAAGAAGACTTCGTTCTGCAGGTGCCTGATAGAGGCTTTACAATCTAGGATCCTGGCTTGAAGCAGTTGCCGTTCCGCTCTTGATAGCACGCTGTGGCCAAAGGCCGTGTCAACAGGTCGCAGCAGACGGAGGGATCTCGGAATGAGGCTCCTAGCCTTGCATATGAGGTTAAAATCCAGATGGGCTTTGAAAACAGAGAGCCGCATGGATAGCGAAACGTACTGGCGCACTTGAGTGATGAAAGGTTGGCCATACGACCGTCGTAGCGTAATGAAATCTAAAGTCTGACGAAAACTGACGAGAACAAGGCTGCTGCCTCGCGAAAAAGTGTTTGCGCCTGGCCCGTCCACTTCGACAGTCCACAACCTGTCTTCTTACAGGCCTACTCGAGCAGAACTCGCCATACTTAAGCTCGGGTTGAACTTTAACACGAGACGTGCGCCGAACGCAAGAAAAATCGTCTGTACTGTCGAACGCGCTATATGTCAAGTTGATAACAACCGCCGAGATGAGGCCTGAACTCGTGCAGTCAGCATCCTTGCCAAGCTTCCGCGACATCCTCCGACCCCCTTCTTTCCGAGGAGCGTGATGCCATCAAAAGCCTGCGTAAAAACACGGACATTACTATACTTACCGCTGACAAAGGCAACGCTACCGTCATCTTGGACAGCAACGACTACGTTGAGAAAATGACTGGCCTTCTGCAGGACGACAGTACGTTCTTGCCGCTGAAGCGGGACCCTACGCTCAAGGTAAAAAGAAACTTGCCGATTCTTTTGACTGACGTCTTCCGATTTGTTCCACCGGAGCACAAGTCACTTTATTTCAAGCTCCTCTGCCACAATTGGTCAGCTCCCGCCTTGTATGGTCTCCCGAAGATCCATAAGCCAAACGTCCCGATGCGGCCAATAGTTGACTTTACACGGTCGCCCTTATACCGCTTGTCGGGCTACTTACACAAGGTTTTTGTGCCACTCGTTGGAAAGGGCTCGACTTTCATACGTGACTCTTTCGATTTTATTGAAAAAGTACGTGATGTCACGGTGGAGGACGATGAGGTCATGGTGTCCTTTGATGTGAAATCGCTGTTCACCAGCGTACCCGTGGATCTGGCTGTGGAGGTGTGCCGCTCAGCGCTGCAGAATGACGACGGATTGTGTGAAAGAACCCCTATTGAAGCATGGGATCTTCTTAAGCTGTTGCAGTTCTGCCTTGAGAACACTTTATTTGTTTTCCGGGGTGCAGTCTATAGACAAGTTCATGGCACTGCTATGGGCGCATCTATATCGGTAACAGCCGCAAACCTTACCATGGAAGCAATAGAACCTCGCGCACTGGCTACCTTCGAACCGCTCCCAAAGGTTTTTGTGCGTTACGTCGACGATTGTTTCTGTATTATCAAAAAGAATGCGTTAGGTCCTTTCACAGATCACATCAATAGCATGGAAGATTCCATTCAATTCCCTGTAGAGGAGGAGGCTGCACGCCGTCTTCCTTTTCTGGACGTTTTGGTGGAACGCCGTGGAAACCGCCTTTCTTTCAAAGTTTATAGAAAAGAAGCCCACACAGGCCGGTATCTTCATTTTAATTCTGTCCACCCGGTTTGCCACAAACGCTCCGTCGTGGCTTCCCTCGTCCGACGTGCCAAAAACATCAGCCCAAGGCCAGAAGATCGGGCTGCTGACCTACGCCAAGTGCGCCGAGAATTGAGTGAATGCGGCTACCCCAAGCACTTCGTGGATTCTGTTCTTCAACGGTCTTCACGCCCATCAGAACCAGTTGGCCCTCCTTTCCGAGCCCGAGCCGGCATCCCATATGCGCCGGGCGTGAGCGAGTCTTTGGCTCGCGTTCTGCCCACTTACGGTGTGCACGTCGCTCACGTTCCTGCGTGCAAGCTGAGGCATGAGCTGGTGGCTGCCAAAGACAAGATAAAGAAAGAGAAGTTTCCTGGCGTCATCTATAAGATTCCCTGCGCAGACTGCGACTACTGCTATATCGGCGAGAGCGGGAATTTCGAAAGGCGATTGAGGGACCACAAGAACGACGTCAGGAACAAAAAGATTGCATCTAATGCAATTGCGGAACACGTGGAAGCCGCGGCGCACAATATAGCTTGGGAAGAAGCATCAGTCATCGTAAGAGAAAAGAATTGGCTGTCATGTCGATATCTGGAATCCCTGATAATCCAAACAACAGACAAAACCCTTAACCACAACGCAGGCAATCTCCCGCCTACGTGCGCAAGATGCTTGGGGCGATTACTGCGACGCACTTAAGCTTTGTGCTTTGGGCTTTCCGCCCAGTGATCAAGGCTTCCGTATGGAAGCCGAAACGTCTTCGTTTTAAACAACAACCTTTTGGTCGGCGTTCCTTTTTCTTCATGCATGGATCTTCTACCCGATTAGACGAGTTTTCGTCAGACTTTATATTTCGGAAACGTGAGGTAATCAACCGCTGAAATCGTGTTAATCAGTGGTGATTACGTGGTACATTGCGTAGTTCTATCTTTTCTTTTTTGGCTGGTTCCTAAGGTGTGGACTGACCCACGATCATAGGGAATTCAATCTTCTTACCTCGGAGAGCACTTTACAGGACGCTGACACATGCATCGCGCTCTACGAAAAAAGATATTCTCTTCACATTGAGGAACACCAATTTCCTCGTGTCTTTTTGAATGAACAGTGCACTATAGCCTAGCTTTGAAGAGAAAAGATTCAAAAGAAAGCAAGCGTTTTTTAAACACGCATTCATACGGCACTGCATGAATAAGTGCCCCATGCCATGTTTAATGTTCCACATATGAAAGTTAAAAGAGGACCGGACAAGTTGCGGGAACTGCCATCGTGCGTTTTTCTTTTCCAATAATTTTTTCACAGAAGAGTAGGTGGGTATATTAAAAGAAAAAAAAGAACGAATAAGCGACAAAATGCACCGAACAGTAAGGATCATGTGGGGTTAGTATGCTCCACAAGTGGAAGACAACAATTTGTTTCCAAGCCCAACGCAGACCCCACTGCTTGTCCGCCGCACAAGCATGCGAGACGTTCTCTCGACTGCGCCCCAGCTTCTTTCCTGCCAGAATTTGAAATTGGAGTTATGTAGGCTCGTGCGAGACACGAACCTGCGATGGTGCACCCGGAGCATTTTCCTCGTGGGATGTCTTGGACACCTCGGTCTTTGGCACAGCCGATCGCTTTAGTGTTCGAATTTTTGGCCTCCCGCCCTATGCGCTTAAAATCCTCGTCTTCGTGATCCTCCAAACATTCGTACTTCAGCGCGAAAAGTTTTTGATGCCACTGCAAAGGAGGCAAGCACTGAGGGTTGTGAAAGAACGAGAGCAGTAGGAGGCGCTGAGTGCGCTGTCCAGCGTGAGAAAACCAGCGGCTGACCGTGGCGGTCCATAACGACCCATGGCGGTGGTGGAAACGGACTGCGTTGTCGAGCTAAGCAAAAATGGCTGGTGACTTAGGGTTCTCGAAGTCCGGGAGCGCTAAAAGAAACCATGCACTCTGCTTAGCGTGAAAAACTGTATAGCAACAAACGAAGGTTAGGGCACAATCAGGGGCCACAATGCTGCAAGGCCCTTGATCCAAAATCAGGGTGAGGCTGTCTAATAGGTAATATCTTTCCTTCTTAGCCCTATGGCTGCGCTTGGGTCGATGTCGATGAGTAAACACATCTTATTACTGTATCTAATAGCTGTCCTTAAACGTATTACGCCTTTCTTATAACGAGTTGCATCTTTTGGGATAAAAAATTGGGATAAGGGAGACGTTACCCATTGGGGGGCATCCACGCAAGCGCAGGCATACGGGAACAGCAAAAAGCTATACACCTTCTACAGAATTTTAGTTTTGAATTCGAGACCTGTACCGCCTTTTATCAAGAAAATCAAACATTTCAGAGTATGTCTTAGTTTCCTTCTCCTGCTGAAAGTCGCAATATTTGAGGAATATAAAACGCACTGCAGAATTGTCGACCTGCGGCTTACAGCAGCCCAAGCACTCGTCGAGTTGTAAAGTATAAGCATGATGAAGCCACCTATACATTACCTCCATCGACTGTAAAGGTGATTGTTCCAGGAATATCACCAGCTTTCACGTGAAATGGAATCTCTTGCCTGCACAAATTCAAAGCAAGATGTTTAAATATGTGGTCCGGTCCGGGATGCCACATGAGCATGGACTGAACAAAATTGTGCATAGGACAGGGTATAGCCTAACAACTTTTTCTAGAAAACGTGTTTAAAGCCTCAGCCGCTTCGAAAGGTGTAAGTTCCAGGATTGCAATTTTTTTCTGTACACGGCTGCAGAATTGTAAAACAGACTTTTTTGTGCTGAGCGGTTTTCTGAGATATGTAAGTGTATGATCGGCCTGAATGGAAAGTGAGGATATTCAACGGGTACTGTTCTTTTATTAAGCTGCAATGTGAATTTAAGTTTGCTGGCTGCTACGATCAAGAATATTGCAATGCTATTCATAAACCTGCTTTTGAAGTCGGGTTAGCAAATGTTTATGTGATTTTACTTATGGCACGGCTGTTAAGAGACAACCCGCCGCGTTAATACTTCTATCGCTGAGTAAAAAACATACCTAAACATCAACTGCTCCCTGTATTTCCCGAATGCTGTACATTTAGCACAGTAAAACGGTTTCTATTCTACTGGTGACTGTATCTTTGGGGCAGTGTGCCTTAGCTTTCGGCGTTATCATGAGAATATCCACCATGAATTCGTTGTAAGCAATGCGCTTCATACTGGGGGAAAAAGTGCGAAGAGTTTTTCATCTGGAAAAGTTAGCTGCACAAAAGAACAATAAATACCGCAGGAACACTGAAGGTTTCATTGGCTGACATTATTCTCTTCCTCTTTCAGCACGTTAATTACGGCGAGAAAAAGTGTTCTAAATTAGTACACAGCGTTAAAGTTCGCGATAGATAGCAAGAAGTGCTCATACATTGTTCAAATTGAGGAGGTAACACTACATTAAGAGAGAGAATTCGACCATTGGCTAACCTGTCTAATTCATAAAGAAAGTTCATCTTCACCGAGTGCACCAGTACTCACCTTTTGGGAAAGAAAATTAAACCTAGAAGATATTCTGGAAATCATACTAACGAAAGTGCCACGGGTTGTGCGAAAGAGAAGTTATAGTTGTAACATATTTATAGAGAAGCACACGACACGAGCTTGCAATGGAAAGCAAAGACGATTTTACGATATCTTTTTTGAAACTCCGAGAATAAAGTTGATTTGTTTAGGAACATGTAGGCACGGAAGAATAAGAAAACCGTAGTGCACTGCAATTTTGGATAAATATTAAAGGAATTAAAACTCCGTCGTGTATGTTAAAGGCTCAGTCGGAGTGACACGCTAAGAAAATTGTACAGAGTAAAGTTTCCGCAGCTAGCTAAACGTAGAGAGAGGGCTGAAAATATGAAAATTTTTCGAGCGCAGCTAGAAATTAGGCTATTAGCCTTGAGCTATGGAAGTATGAACTTCCGCAGCAAGGCTAGAACTTGTGACTCTCCCCTGTGTGATCGCATTTTCTCCAGAGCGCGCTGTTTCAAGGACATGATGACTGCAAAAAACGTAAAGAGGTCGGGATGTTCAAGTAAGAGGCCCCAATACTCTCGTAATAATGAAACGCCTTAGGGAACTTCGAGAGAGGTGTTATAGCATATTACACTAAAGCGCAAGAGCCTTTCTCGAGAACAACGACATTTAGGTGACTAAATATCATGCGTATTAACGCAGCACGTTCGCGCAATCAACCGCAGTATTGCATGACCTAACATTTACCCAAGTAGGTGCACTTTGGGTAGTTAAGGCACGCCATTAGACTTTGCCATACCTGAAACACTGAAAAATCCTGGAGCTTCTTGGGGTACCTGAATTAACAGCCTCCCTAATTGGCAATTCTGGGACCAACGAAGAACCTTTCGTTGTTATTCATTGTCACAATCATTCACATCTTTTCTAACCTACAAGGCATGGGCTATTTTGAATGTATTCCTAATCATTATAAGAATATTTCTATCTCAGCCCCTATCATCATCATCATCATCAGCCCTACTACACCCACTGCAGGGCAAAGGCCTCTCCCATGTCTCTCCAATTTACCCTATCCTTTGCCAGCTGCATCCACCCTTTGCCTGCAAACTTCTTAATCTCATCCGCCCATCTAACCTTCTGCCGCCCCCTGCTACGCTTACTTTCTCTTGGAACCCACTCCGTTACCCTTAAAGACCAGCGGTTATCTTGCCTTCGCATTACATGCCCTGCCCAAGCCCATTTCTTTCTCTTGATTTCGACTAGGATGTCATTAACCCGTGTTTGTTCCCTCACCCACTCTGCCCGCTTCCGATCTCTTAACGTTACACCTATCATTTTTCTTTCCATGGCTCGCTGCGTTGTCCTTAACTTAAGCTGAACTCTTTTCGTTAGCCTCCACGTTTCTGCCCCGTAGGTGAGTACCGGTAAGATTATGCTGTTGTACACTTTCCTCTTGAGGGAAATTGGTAAACTGCCACTCATGATCTGCGAGAATTTGCCATATGCGCTCCACCCCATTCTTATCCTTGTAGTTATCTCCCTCTCATGATCCGGATCAGCTGTCACTACCTGCCCTAAGTAGACGTATTCCGGCACAATTTCTAGGCTCTCGCTGCCAATTGTGAACTGTTGTTCCCTTGCTAGGCTGTTGAACATTACTTTGGTTTTCTGCATGTTAATTTTTAGACCCATCGATCTGCTCTGCCTGTCTAACTCGTTGATCATGATTTGCAGTTCACCTCCTGAGTGACTCAGCAAGGCAATGTCATCAGCAAATCTCAGATTATTTAGGTATTCTCCATTTATTCTTATTCCCAACTGTTCCCAATTCAGGCCTCGAAATACCTCCTGCAAACATGCGGTGAACAGCATCGGCGAGATCGTGTCTCCTTGCCTGACGCCCTTCCTTATTGGAATTTTATTGCTGACTTTATGGAGGACTATAGTAGCTGTGCAGTTGCTATATATATCTTCCAGTATTTTGACATAAGGCTCTTCTACCCCCTGATTACGCAATGCCTGTATGACTGCTGAGGTTTCCACTGAGTCGAATGCTTTCTCGTAATCAATGAAAGCTATATATAGAGGTTGGTTATATTCTGCGCATTTCTCTATCACCTGATTGATGGTGTGAATATGATCTATTGTAGAATATCCTTTACGAAAGCCTGCCTGATCATTTGGTTGATTAAAGTCTAACGTTGCCCTGACTCTATTAGCGATTACCTTAGTAAATACTTTGTAGGCAACGGATAGTAAGCTGATCGGCCTGTAATTTTTCAAGTACTTGGCGTCTCCCTTCTTATGAATTAAGATAATGTTTGCATTCTTCCAAGCTTCTGGTACAGTCGAGGTCATAAGGCATTGCGTATGCAGGGTGGCTAGTTTTTCTAGCACGATGTCCCCTCCATCCTTCAACAGATCTGCTGTTACCTGATCCTCCCCAGCTGCTTTTCCCCTTTTCATTGCTTCTAAGGCTTTCTTTACTTCATCTTTCGTTACTGGCGGGATGACGCATTGCTGTGCACTGCTGTCTTTCTCATTAGCGTTCTGATTACATTGGCTACTGTACAGGTCTGTGTAGAACTCTTCGGCTACGTTAACTATCTTATCCATATTGCTAATGACATTGCCCTGCTTGTCTCTTAATGCATACATCTGGTTTTTACCTATGCCTAGTTTCCTCTTCACTGTTTTTAGGCTACCTCCGTTCTTTAGAGCATGCTCGATTCTCTCCATATTAAACTTTCTTATGTCGGCTACCTTGCGCTTATTTATTAACTTTGATAGCTCCGTTAGTTCTATTCTATCGGTAGTGTTAGAGGCCTTCATGTTTTGGCGCTTCTTAATCAGATCTTTCGTCACCTGAGATAGCTTCCCGGTATCTTTTCGAAATGTCCTACCGCCTACTTCTACTGCGCACTCCGTAATTATTGATGTCAGGTTATCGTGCATTGAATGAACATCAAGATCATCTTCCTCAGTTAAAGCCGAGTATCTGTTTTGCAGCGCTATCCTAAACTCCTGTGCTTTCCCTCTTACGGCTAACTCGTTAATGGTCTTCTTCGCTAGCTTCTTCCGTTCCCTCTTCAAGTCTAGGCTAATCCTAGACCTTACCATTCTATGGTCGCTGCAACGCACCCTTCCGAGGACGGCCACATCCTGAATGATGCCAGGTTTAGCGCATAGTATGAAGTCTATTTCATTTTTAATCTCACCATTGGGGCTCTTCCAGGTCCACTTCCTGTTTTCTCGTTTGCGGAAGAAGGTATTCATGATCCGTAAATTATTTATATCCGCGAATTCGACTAATAACTCTCCCCTGCTATTTCTAGAGCCTATCCCATAGTCACCTACCGCGTGGTCGTCAGCCTGCTTCTTGCCCACCTTCGCATTGAAGTCGCCCATCAGTACACTGTACTGCGATTTTACTCTATTCATTGCTGATTCTACGTCCTCATAGAAGCTTTCAACGGTCTGGTCTTCATGGCTGGATGTGGGTGCGTAGGCCTGCACCACTTTCAGCTTGTACCTCCTATTCAGCCTAATTACTATAGCTGCTACCCTCTCGTTAATACTGTAGAACTCCTCTACGTTGCCAGCTATACCCTTATTAATGAGGACACCCACACCTAGTTCTCGTCTACCCTCTAACCCGCGATAGCACAGTATGTGTCCGTCCTTTAGTACTGTATACGCCTCACCTGTCCTCCTAACTTCGCTAAGCCCTATCACATCCCATTTAATTCCCACTAGTTCCTCGAACAGCACTGCTAGGCTAGCCTCACTAGCTAAAGTTCTAGCGTTAAACGTTGCCAGGTTCAGATTCCAATGGCGGCCTGTCCGGAGCCAGAGATTCTTAGCACCCTCCGCTACGTCACAGGTCTGACCGCCGCCGTGGTCAGTTGCTCTGCAGCCGCTGGGGACTGAGGGCCGAGGGTTAATTGGTTTGATCATAGAAGGTTGTGGCCAAGTACTACACCAGGGTGGCCAAATCCTGCTCTGGTGAGAGAGTGCGTTGTCGGTTCTGGTCACCGAGATAAGGCCGCACTCCAGGCCTGGTTATGCAATTCCATCGACACGCGGATTTTTTTTTTAAACCCGGTGGAGAATTGCGCGGCACCAGGATTTGAACCCCGGTCCTCTTGCACGCGAGGCGGATGTTCTACCTCTACGCCATCGCTGCATTCTCTCAGCCCCTATATGCACATCCAAATCTTTTGTGGCTGTTGCAAAATTTAAAAGCAGTTTAGGTATTGTAGTATTTTTATTTTTTGAATAATTTGTAAGCATGTTAATGAAGAAGCTAGTATTAAGTTGGCACTTAGAGGGAAGTTCTAGAGTATATGATAAAAGAGCAGGAGCGGTTTTTCATGAAAAAAACTCATCTGGATTCAAAGAGAACACGTATTTATATAGTACTCACATAGCAAAAATGCCCAGTGTGCGAAAACAAGCACTGTTATATAGGAAGACAATCACAGTGTTGAGAATCTTCCGAAGTTCACGGAAATTTTGGTAAAAACCGTCCTGATGAAATTAAGCAACGCTGATGCCTCAGTGAAGCTTAAACAGACATGCTCAATCACGGACTGATCGGGTATTACGCGTGAAGCATGTTTTACGGAATTCTCTCTCATTTCTCCCTTGGTCAAGTGACCAAAAGTGCATTGCCGCACTAATTTGCATCTGATATCTAAACAGCGCCAATACTCTCCGCATATATAGAGCGTAATCACAGATATTTCTCCAGCACACTGTCCAAGCCGAAACGATTTTCCTCAGGTAAATACTGGTGTGCGTTCGCGAGGAAATAACCCAAATTTTCCTCATTACCTTAATAGGCCCCGTAACAAAAAACCCTCGGAATGCCTGGTTTTATGACATCTGCGCTTGTTTTCTTGGCGTGCGCAAGCGGAATTATATTTAAGCTCCTGGCTTAAATTTCATTTCTTCTCCTCGTTAATGTGTACAGAAGATAATGGGGGCGCTAGAATCACCAATAGTACTGGCATATTATTAAACAATTGCTTTGTCTCTACCTTGAGAGCGAGCCATGGGACAGAGAAAGCACTTTTTCTAAGTAATTTTTTTCCTCGTAAGTGTGATACATTTCTTTTTTTTTTCAGGCTGATTTTCTACAGAATGCATCCTGCGTATGCGCTTGCCATGTATGCTAAAAAAATGCGTTCTTGCTGACATGGAGGCGAAACTAAAAAAGAAATATTTTTTAACACGAAAAAGTACATACCCAGTGTTTGGAAACATGAACACGTATGTAGCTGTCTTTTCCACTGGATCAATTGCTGTTCGATTCGCTGACATGCACTCGAATATTGTGTCGTTGTCCGAGTCCGAGATGGCTACCGCAAACTTGAAGGTATCGAATACCTGCGTTAGAGAAAAGGTAGCGCGGACATTTTGGTCAGAGGCCGCGTACTAGAGATAACTTTTGTTATCCTCATGGGCTGCGCACACCAAGGCCATACAGTCTTGTACACCACGATATACCTCAATCTTTCTGCACGGTGCGGGGAAATTGGAATCATAAATGGACATGGCTTGTAGACTGCCTCTACACAGCATCCATCAGACAGTAAATCTTTTGAAGAAATGTCATCTACTGCCTCTACATTCCATCGAACAGAACTAGAATCCGCGTCCTGTTTGGATAATCTTGATTTTGCTTACAGTTAACGCTATTTCGGCTTTTCACTAACCTCATTGTATACCATATCGCTGTCCAGAGTAGGTGTAATAATCAAAAGGTTATGAAGAATGTGGCGTAGAGCATCCCATGGTCGCCTATAAGTGGTGGTAAAATCACTCATGTATCGGCTAGATCATTTGCATACTGTACGCGTCGACGTATTCACCTGCTTCATTTATTTCAGGTCGACAACGCGTTTGCTCGCTCTGGCTGCTTCCGCAGGTTGAGGGACTACCCGCGTATTCCACTTCTGTGCCCAATCGGCAACGCTCGATGTGAATCCCCACTTGCGCTTTAGTGCCGCCGTGTTCAGGCGCTTCTCTTTGTCGCACTAGAATGCGGACTCAACGTCTCTCGCTACTTTCTCTGCTTTATGCGCCGTAGTGCTCGCCGGCTCTACTTCTGGCTTGCTGACACGCTTGGCAGCCTTAGTCGCGTGTTCACCTGCATGTGTAGCTACATAAGGGTATCGGTTTGAGGTATATTTGGCTGTTATTTTTAAACAACCGTTATTTGTACAGTCACCATAATCATCAGTCTGACAATGTCCACTGCCCCCAAAAACCAATTATTATTATGTCCACTGCAAAACAAAAAAAGGCTTCTCCTATACCCCTTCAAATTACATTGTGCTCTTCCAGTCGCGGCGAACTCATCCCCGCAAACTTCTTTATCTCATCCGCCCACCTAAGTTTCTGTCCCGCCCTGCTACTGTACCTCCCCTACAGCCTAGCTAGCCCCGTACCCTTAATGAGCATCGCGTATTTTATCTTTGCGTTACATGCCCTGCCAAAGCCAATTTCTTGTTAGTGATTTCGAGAATGATATCATTAACTCGCGTTTGTTCATTGACCCACTCTGCTCTCTTCGTGTCTCTTAACATAACACATATCATTTTTCTTTCCATAGCTCGCTGCGTTGTCCTCAGTTTTAGTTAACCCATTTTTTAGCCTTCACGTTTTTCTGCATAGGTAAGTATCTGTAAGATACAGCCGTTACAAACACTGCTTTAGAGGGATGTTGCTCAACTGCCACTCACAGTCACAGAGAACCTACCAAATACGTTTCACCCCATTCTTATTCTTACAGGCCTTTGATTCTAGTGATCTGGATTCTCGGTCACTGCCTGCCATACGTAAACGCATTCCCTTACCACTTTGAGTGCCCCGCTCCCAATTTTAAACTGCTTTTCCCTTTGGAGACTCTGGGACAAGAGTTTGAATTTCTCCGTTCATTCCTATCTCAGGCTGTTTCTGATTCAAGATTGTGAATACCCACTTTAAGAAGCGGTGAATAGCATTGCCGAGATTGTGCCTCCATCCATGACGCCCTTGCTTAATGGAATTTCTTTGTTGACTATGTGGAGGACTATTGAGGACTCAAGTAACACTTGTTGCGGGGCTAGTTGTTTCATAGTTCTATGTACAAATGTTAGCGCAAAAATAGGAGACAATCACAAGAAAGGTGGACAAGACAGGACAACGTGGACAAGTTGTCAGTAGCGCGTTGTCTTGTCCACCTTCCTTGTGATTGTCTCTTTTTTGTGCTAACATTTGTACATAGAACTATGGAGGGCAATGGAGGCTCTGCGGCCTTTACTGATATCTTTCTGTATTTTGCATTAGGCTCATTCACAGCCTGGTTCCGCAATGCCCGCATGACTGCTGAGTTTACGACTGAGACAAAGGCTTTCTCGATATCTTCGAAGGCTCTATATAGGGGCTGGTTACATACTGCGCATTTATCTATAACATAATTGATAGTCTGAGTATTGTCTTTTGGTGAATGTTCTTTACGAACACCTGCCAGTAGGTTGTCCTGACTACTAGCGATTACCTTAGCAAATTACTTGTAGGGAACGGACAGTAATATGACAGGTCTGTATTTTTTCAAGTCTTTCCATTCTCCTTTCTTTTGAATTAAAGTAATGATTGCGTTCTTCCAAGCTTCTGGTACGGTCGAGATCATAAGGCATTGCGTATACAGGGCGGCTTGTTTCTTTGGCGCAATCTCCCCACCGCTCTTCAACAGATCTACTGTCACCTGATCCTCACGAGCTGCTTACCTTTTGCATTCCACTAAGGCTTTCTTTACTTTCAATTTCCTCAGTAATGCGATGTCGCATTGCTGTGCGCTACTGGCTCTCTCTTAACGTCCATACTGTACTGGCTACTGCGTATATTTTTGTAGAGCTCTCCGGTTACTTCGGCTTTCTTATACATGTTGCTAATGATGTTTCCCTCTGTCTCTCAGCGCATACATCTGTTTTTTTTTTGCTATGCTCAGCTTATTCTCCTGATATACCTCTGTTAGAGAGAGAAATGAACCTGATGAGAATGAATTCTTATATTCAAAGGCAAAAACAGCACCCTAACGGTATTTCAATACATCCGCAGTATTACAGGGAGGAGCTGAAAGGGTTGGAAACAGGCTCAGCCCTTGCGGGTGACGCAAGCGGAATCAGTCGACGCAAACCCGTTTGAGCTTTTCACTCGCTTCTTCATGAAGGAAATTATTGACCTTATTAATAAAAAATCAAACCCGTATGGGCGACAGAAGAGTGATTTTCTCTTCGAATTAATAGAAGAGCCTTTCATATTTATAGCACATTTGTTCATCAATGGATGCCAAAATCTTCCTTGTACACACATTTGCAGGTAAAAAGATGATCATCTCTCTGTTAGCTTGTGCCAGGTGCACTGAGTCGCTCGAAGCTCCAGGAAATTAAGACGTACCATTGTGCGCCGATAGTATAATGCTTAAAAAGGTTTACAAAATGTCGGAGTTTTGGCCTCTTTTAAGGATAGTCAGTACTTTGCTCCATCAGTCTGGAATTTTCTCAACTATTCTGAGTGTCGCTAAACAAATCGCGCCATATTTTTGTCGACACAGCTGCAAACTGATCATAACGGGAAAGCCAATACGCTTTGGCTACAACCTGTGGATTATCGCATCAGTTTACCCATTTCAATGTGTCATCTACAGCAGAAAAGCTGAAAAGGCAAACGTGAAGAGCCTCTCCTAACGCGCGTAGTAATGAACGCACGCTGCACTTAACCATGTAGAGGCGCCAGCAGGCCACACAGTTTTCATGGACATCTTTTTCATCTATACTTCCGGCTGCAAGAGACGAAAATGCGAGGATTTCGGGCCACCGGAACAATCAGAGAAAACTGACGGGGAGCTCCTTAGGTGGTTTTAATGAACTCTCCAAATGGAAACGAAGATCTTTTGACGGCATGTGTGATGATGACATAATTGCTGTTAAGTGGAACCACAAGTGCGTGTGCGTTGCCACGATCTATGGCGTAATTTAGCCAGAGCAACAGCCATCCGCTACAGCCAGAATGAGCGAAAACAGTGAAAATGCCACTACCGAACTTAATTCAAATTTAGCATGCATATGCGAGGCGCTGACTTTATTGATCGTTTTATTAGTAAATGACAGCCATGCATTGACGGTAAGAAATGATAGCAGTTTGCTCGCAACCCTACGCGTCGCTGCTTCGAGGCTCTATGTGGAGCATGGCAATGAGGGAAAACTTGAACATTTGCTTGTTATAAGATATCTAGTACAAGGTCTGTAGACCAAGAAGATGATTCTTCGAAAGGGGCCAGGCCCAGTTGGAGGCCACTGGTTCCACTCCAGACAAAGAAGTGGATATTATGTGGTGCCATTAGACAAGAAGAGCCGCTGTCGGTAACGCGCAAAATGCACCAGAATGATGCGCCAAGTGTTCCACGTGCCTCTCTATATTCATTCACTGCTGAAGTGCATGCCGGGATCGAATCCGCACCCTTCGGCTCGGCAGCCGAGCACGGGTAACTACTTAGCCATCGCGGCGGGTTAGCCAAGCTTCTGGAACAATCGAGGTCGTAAGGCGGCGGGTATTGCAGGAAGGGTAGTTTCTTTAGCACTATCTCCTCTCCATTCCTCAAAATATCTGCTGTTACTTTATCCTCACTATCTGCTTTCCCCCTCTGCATTGCTTCTAAAGCCGTTTTTACTTCTTCCATGTCTTATTAACGTCCGCTACTGCATCTCACGCACTTGACATGACAGCAGCGCTCGAGTCTATCTGTCTTCCTTAGTCCTATGTTTTTTGCGCTGTTCTCTTACAGAATCTCACGTACTTGCCTGATTACTTTAGTTGTTCTATAGATTAGGTGTAGAAGCCCCCGCCTACTTTAAATATGTGATGAATTTTGCTAATGACACTGCCCTCTTTGTCTCTTAATGCATACATCTCAGTTCTTCCTGAGCATTGTTTCCTCTTCACCGCATTTAAGATACCCCAATTTTTATAGCGTTCTCTATTCTTTCCATGCGAAACTTGCCTAAGTCGGCTACCTTGCGCTTATTCATTAGCCTTGATAACTCTGCCAGTTCATTTCGGTTTCTAGAGTTAGACGATTTCATGGCTTGGCATTTCTTAAACAGATCTTTCTCCTCCTGAGATAGCCTGCGGGCATCGTGTCGAGCCATCCTACCGCCTACTGCTGCGCACTCCGTAATAATAGCTGTGAGTTTATCATTACTTGGACAATAAAGTAGTCGTCCCCAGTTAGAGGCGAATATGTGTTTGCAGGGATATCCTAAATTCCTTTACTTCCCTCTTATCTCAACTCGTTGATGTGCTTCCGACTCACTAGTTCTACTTTGACAGTTTCTTTCGTTCCCTCTTGAGGTCAACGCATAGTCGACACCTTACCTTTAAATGTTCGCTGCAACGCACCATTTCCAGGGCCTCCACTTCGTGCACTCTGCCAGGCCGAGCATGCATTTTGAAGTGTATTTCACTTTTACTGTCACCTTTGGGGTTATTTCACGTCATCTTCCTGTATTCTCTTTGCAAAAGAAGTTAGTCATTGTCCGAAAATTATTCTATGACAAACTCTGCTACAAACTTCCTGGTGCTATTCCTACAGTCAATGCCGTAGTCAGCCACTGCATTGTGTATTGCCTACTTCTTGCCTACCCTGCAATTTAAGTCGCCGATCGGTACAATAAACTGTGTTGTTTTTTAGCTCAGTGACCATTCCTCGTCTACATAGAAGCTTTCGACGATCTGGTTATAGAGGCTAGATGCTGGCGCGTAGTGCTTTACAAGCTTTAGTTTGTACTGCCTGTCAGCTTAATTACGATGGTTGCCACCTTCTCGATATTATTGCATATTACCTCTCTGTTGCCAGTTATATCCTCATTTCTGACTAATCCCGTGCCTAGTGCTCGTCTGCACACTAATCCATGACAGCCTTGTAGGTGCCCGCCCTTCAGTACTGCATTCGCCTTATCTGTTTTCCTAACCTCACTAAGCCCTATGGTATCCCATTTTTATGCCTCCTAGCTCGTCGAACTGCGCTGCAAGACTAGCCTCACTGGATAATGGTTTAAGGCTAAATGTAGCCGGGTTCAATTTTCCATGGATGCCTGTCCGATGCTAGACATTTATCAACCCCGTTGCGTCAGACATCTGAACACCACCTTGGCCAGTTGCTCTGCAGGCGCTAGGTTCTGGAGGCCGGTGGTAATTGTATTCATATAGTAAATTGCGGCCACATGCTTCATCAGGGTGGCCAAATCTTGTTCTGGTGAGGTCGTGATTTGTCGTTTCTGGGCACTGAGATAAGGCTGCAACCCAGGCCCGGTTAGGCAAGTCCATCCACCCACGGATATTTTTTTAATATCTGGAGCATAATTGCGCGCCTCCGAGATTCGAGCCCCAGTTCTCTTGTACGCGAGGCGGCAAAATACCGGCATTCTTATTAGGTTAGATTCCTTAATCCAGAAAATGCTTATTAGTATGCGAGCTGTGCTTGCCGAGCAGAGACTACGACAGCTTAAGCACGCAAGGCGCTACTCTCCTCCAATTTGAAGCGTAACAGCCGTCCTAACAAAATATGCGTTTGAAATCACAATATGGGAGTGTTGTGTGAGTGCTGTTTGAAGAGGTGATGCGAGGAAAGTAAAAATATACAGAATAAATATAACAGCGAAGCGGTCATAACAACTCTATTTAAGCTGAATTTGTTGCAACAAACCATTCAGCAATGGTTGCCAGTATAATTTTGTGTGATTTATTAAACATCGGCATAAATTTTTCTTTAAGAACAAAGTTACAATCTGAGCAGATTTTGTCAGTCTGTCAGGTGAAGTAACATGAAATCATGCTTCTCGTGACATAAACCAACACTTTAAAATAATTTAAAATGTTTACGATAGACTCCTTCGATAGTAAGCTTACAGATTCTATTGACAGATGTATGAGTAAGCGAGACGATCGATTTAAATTGGCCTCACATTCTATTAGATTGTTCGCATATGATAGCTGTATATTTTGCGACGATACTAAACCCCCGGTTTGCCATTTCTTTCAATGTTGCCTTCATCCGGTAGATAATTGCAGTAATTTCAGTACATCGAAATCATTGTACAGTCTTTCACCAACCGTTGGACCCAAGCTACTACGATCGAACGTCGCCAACATTAAACGTATTACAACTTGGAAGAGCCCTCGATTCTATCTTGCTATCATCTTGTTGCTTTGATCAGATAACCGCTGACTTGCTCTCCGCACACATATGCGTATGTCACTTGAATCTGCCCAAGTGTATACAGCCGATTACGAATTTATAATGAAGCAAAAACCATGCCTCCTAATACCCTAAAATTTGGGATAAAAACGCCCACAAATTGCAGGTGACCCCTTCGAGGTGAAATTGCTGCACGGTGATACACGTTTGTCAGAATTACGGACATTGCTTCGCTATGCCCCGTTGCCTCGACTGCTGGCGTGACAGATCCTCTACGTGTATGTTGTGCAGTTTGTGACGAATGTTTAGAGGATGCCTTGACGAAGTGTTTGGAGCTGCATTCAAGCCGGATGCCTTTCGGGAGCGCCGTGACGTGAAGGGAAAACGCCAGCGGGTGTCACAACCTGTATATTGCAGCAGCTGATCCTGCCTTGCTCTGACGCCTGTGTAGTCAACGAATACAGCAAGTGGCCGAGCTAATTTCAAAGCAATTCCTCTCCAGGCCAGGCAGCAAAGCGTCGCAAACATTTTTCGTCCATATAGGGCCATGTATGTGCGTCGTTGGGTTCTGTGCGCTGATAAGTGGGAAAAATTCCTGGAGGCCCTCTTAATCACGTCTATAAAGAAGAAATTGCGATAGCGTTTAGTTTCGCTCGTATGGTGTAGGCGTCTACAATGTAAAATGTTCTCGTGTTTTTCGCGACAAACCTCCACTTGGAAGTGGTTCATTGCCTTTATACGGCATATATGAGTCACCTTCTTGTATGTTGTAGCACCTTCCAATGGATAATCATTTGGGATTTTACTATTTCGTCCAAGTAATATACCTTAATCCCCCTACTAATGCCCACCTTTGCTTTTTTTATGGTGTACCTAATTCTAAACATTTTAGGGGGCCCTTTAGAAATTTCGAGGTGCACCAGCTTTATAATTTTGAATTCTGGGGGCCCTGATGGTTTAAAAGTTGGTGGTTCCATATAATTGCTCAAGGCTCAAGGTAAAGCCGTCGTGTACCTCTCGACCAGTCAAGAAATTTCGTGAAAGAGTAACCTGAGAATTTTATTCAGACCATACTTAGATATTCTGGAAAATTGTGTAGTAACGCAGTTGCTTCATATGTCGTAATGTTCTACTACAACAAGGATATCCTGCGATCTCCTGACAGCAGGCGCGCATTATCTTCCTAATAACACTATTGTTATGATCCCAAACGTTCCATTTTGTTTTTCTATGGCAGTCTGCACTCGATGCAAAGGATGTACAAACTTTAAAGCAAAGATCATGCTACGCATCAGAGATAATGGGCCGCAACACTAATATTTCCATAACGGTATATCACAATGTTCCACAATTGCTTAGCAATTCAACTCGACGTCCAAGAATCCTGCACATGGGCAACCTAAATGCTACCGCACTAAACCTACCGAGCGGCGAATTCATACCGTCGCAGCAGATAGGCAAACCCCACTGAGAGCTGACGTCCCCAAACCGCCGCTGGTGATCCTGCTGTGACGGACGGCTCACCGTCTCGCAGCCGGTGTGAATATCGCGGTGTTTGACAGTTAAAGAACGCGCACCTAGTTAGCGTCGACCAAGGCTCGCTGCACGCGGCCAAAAACACTCCTGTTTCGCTCAGTGGAAGTTAAGTTTTAAGGAAAAAAAAATTGGAGGACGCTTAAGCTTCTCCTTTAAAAGCGGAACGCGACAGCGTTTTGCAGCGCTGCAGGAGAGTTGAAGGAACGCCATCACTTTGCTCGTTGGACAAATGGCTTGAAATCCTTAGGAGGCCTCTGAACACAACACAGACCCTGCTCCACACTAGCACTTGTAGACGGCTTCGGTTCCATCACATCTGTTCTGAAACGAATGGCGCTACTCTAATCTTTCCTTCCTCCATGACTCCGACACAGGAAGGTCGCCAACGCGCGCGTCATCAGTTAGGTCAGCGCCGTGCATGGCGAAGGGGGATTTTAGTGGGTTCCGAATGACGCCGATACGACTACACGCCATACACGAAGGCAATTTACCAGAAACGCATGGTACTCGCTTAATTCTGACATCTGCAATTTGCATGCTCATAATTACACATGTAAGCCTCAGTACAGAACTCGAAGATACGTTTCGAGGGAACCCATACAATCACTGGACGCGCCTTTATTCTTGTTCAGACGTCGAGCGGTCGTGGCGGATCGATCGAGAGAAAGAGGAAGCCGTTCTGAATGGCTGTGTGTTGAAATGCTTCTAGCTGGAAACAGCGCATCGGCCATTGACCGAGGTCTCCCGACACCTGAAGTTGCCACGGACACGTACAAAGTTGTCCTCCATCGAGTACTTACCGATGTTTTCCTCAGCACCGTCTTTCTGCATGCTGACCTCAAGGGTCACCCATACCCTGCTCTCGTCTTCCAAGACGCACTCGCGCAGACTGTGTACCTCCACGTGATTCTGTGCATTGGCCAGTGGCAAATGAGCCACGTTCGATTGGTTACCTGCGAGAGCAGTTCCTCAAAACAGAAGCTTATTGACAAAGCAGGGTTCCACGTCAGAGGTCTAAAATGTATCGTGTTTTACCCAGACACCAAAAACGGGAAGCTTAAGATTCTTTGACTCCCGCGCTATATGGAGCACCGGAGGATTGTGGAAGAGGTGGAGCCTTTTAGAACTGTACCAACTATCGAGCGTGAGAAGTGGCGATGCTCTGGAATGGAGCACATGGAAGCAGCAAACCGTGAAATCTCACTCATGCTTAAGGACGGAGTGTCAGAAAGTACAAATCCTCAGACACTCAACATTTTCGGGGTACAAATTTTAGTTGTGATCGCAGGAAGGCCTACGCTGCATCTTCATTGTAGCTGTGTGGGCCATGTACGGCGTCAGTGTCGTACGCCTCGGTGCACCCAGTGCCAATGCTTTGTGCTCACTGAGACAACAGTGTTATGAGTTATGCTGACAGGTTACGCCAGGGCAACTGGACGCATGAGGATGAAGTGGTGTTAGAACACATTATGGATGTGCCGAATGTTGCGGAAGTGTCGCCTGAACTGAATCATGGGCTCCCAACAGAAGATAGACCAAAGGCTTCTGCACCGAATAACGGCAAGTGTCCGCCTACATGTCTGGACAAACAGGTATCCCAGTCTCCAGACCCAAAGCCACCGGACACGGGGTCTGCCCGGGCCTGCTACTTTGAGTCCGGTGCTTGCTGCTCAGAAGCCATCTGTCACCCAGCGATCATGAGAGCAGAACACCTCTTCTGTAGAGTCAGTGGATGCCTAACAGCCAGTGAATGTGCAACATGCCTTCTTCGCCGGTGATGCCCTTTCGCCGCCAGAGTGTAGCAGTGTGTAACCTGAAGTGCCAGCTTCTAGTGTGCTCGGTGCCACGTCGGCTGTCAGAATGGTTGCGAGTGATGTGGTCCACTCGGGCTCATGGCCCAAGCCTTGGCTGTCTCAGAAGAGGTGATAGACAACAGCGCACATTTGAAGCGTCCTGCATATGATGAGGTGTGTTTCGATGGCGATGAGCAGAAAGCACTTGGTGTGGTGGCATTGGGAAAGGTCATCTCAAAATTGAAGGGCGATGTCCGCCCTGCAGGCCGCCGATTTGCAGGCCGGCCATTCCAGTACAGAGGATGGCCTTCAATAAGACAAGCACCAAAAATGGTGGGCGTCGCAGGATTTCAGGTTGCTATCCTTAACATTAGCGGTTTGCGTAACCGCCAAAGGCAACATAAGTTATAGCATCTTTTAAACAAACGGGGTGTGAGTGTGGCAGTCATCCAGGAAACCAAGCTGTCCTCTGATGAGGAGACTGAAGCTGCTGTCGAGCCTTTTTGTCAGAATTCAATGTAATCGTTAGTCACTCGGGAGGATTATCAAGTGGGTGCATGCTATTCCTGCCAACACACTGCGGATTTCTGCCGTCTTGTACCGCGCAGATGATGGTGCGCGGCTTATCTGTGGTGACGTCGCAAGTTAGAGTGTACAGTGGTAAATAGTATTTGTGCTTATGCCCCTCTAAAGCCGCGTGATAGGAGGCTTTTCTTCTTGTCACTAGTCGACCATTTGTGCACGGATAGTATAAATTATGCTTTTGGGTGATTTAAATTGTGTTTGTAGGGATGAAGACCGAGCAGTGTTAAGTAAGCGTTATGACCCTTATGCTGCTTTACTTACTGAATTGGCATGCGAATACAACCTGGTGGATGTTGGGCAAGATAAAGGGCATAACATTCATTCAACGCAGTTTCAGTGCGCCTCTGTAGTGCTGGGCTTGACAGGATTTACCTTTCAGCCGACATGTTATCCAGCGTTTTTGGTTGCTGGGTGCGGCCCATATTATTCAGTGATCACTGCGTGGTGTCTCTCCAGATAGGGAGGTACAATCAGCGCATACTTCATCCTCGATGGGAGTTGTGGAGGCTGTATAGCTGCCTGCAGTCAGATTAAATCTTCAAATGTGCTGTATCTACTTGCTTGAAGGGCACATGACCACGCGGTGATCTCTCAGTTTTGGAAAAATGGGACTTATTTAAACGAAAAACAACGAACTTTGATATTGAATCCCTCAGCAAGAATCGCGTTTATGAAGAGACGTCACCTTCGAGAGCTCGGCCGTTCTTTGGTTGAGCGACATTAATTAGACTGGATTAGCACAGGTGCCTATGTAGAAAATAGCACTGCCGTAAAAGCAGAACTTCAGCAGGTGGGAACCGAAAGATACAAAGGGGCCTTGGTAAGATCTAAGACCCGTAGGTTTCTGGATGAGCAACCATCTCGTCTGGCTCTGAGATCTCTCGCCAGAGCTAAGGCGAGGAAGAACCAGCTCTTACAGCGTCGAGGTTCGAACTGTTTATTTGCGCTGCTCGCGCAGCGGCGGCCCAGTCCAACTTCCTCTTTCTTGTCCCGCGCTGCGTGCCATGGCCTGCGGTCCGAGCGCGGCGGAAGGGGCGCTACGATTTCTTTGACTATTATCGAGAACTGCTTGGGGGTTGTGCGGGCACAAATGTGAGATCAGGTTACAGTCTCTTATAAGAAGCTTTTACCCGACTTGACGATGAGCAGCGTGCTGTAGTGAAGGGACCTATCACGTTTGACCAAAATAGATCTGCCATTCCTGACCTGACGGCTCAGAAATCTCCTGGGCCTGATGGCATTACTGGCGAGTGTTATAAAACATTTTCACTTGCCTAGCGCCTGTCTTCATGGAGGTTTTGCAGGCTTCTTACGATGTTGGTTTTTGCCCTCCACTTTCTATTCGGCGCATATTATAACACTTTCAGAAAGCACCGACACAAACCGGCAGGATAAAGTTGACGCATATCGTCCAATTTTCCTCTCTAATGCAGATTACAAACTTTTTGCAAAGGTTTTTTTGCAGTCGTCTGCAGCTAGTTGTCGCTCACTTATTAGGCACGGATAAGGTCCGCGGTATCAGAGGCCGCAGCTTTCAAACCCATATACGTATTGCATGTCTAGTTGTGGAGACAGTATCAGATGAGACCGGACAAGTAGCTCTAATTCTGATTGACCTTGGCAAGGCTTTCATAAAATTTGCGACGATTTCTTCTTTGCGGTCTTAGAGCATGCAAACATTGGAGTTGTTTTGCTTAGGGGCATAAGTCTGTGGGATAAGGAGTCTTATACAAGGCTAATTTTTAACCAATAGCTAACGATACCTATTCTATTAAAATTATCTGGTCACCAAGGTTATAAATAAATAAATAAGTGGTTTTTGTGGAAAGGAAATGGCGCAGTATCTGTCTCATATATTGCTGGACACCTGAACCGCGCTGTAAGAGAAGGAATAAGGGAGGGAGTGAAAGAAGAAAGGAAGAAGGAGGTGCCATAGTGGAGGGCTCCGGAATAATTTCGACAACTTGGGGATCTTTAACGTGCACTTAATTCGCACAGCACACGGGCACCTTAGCGTTTTTCCTCCATGAAAACGCAGCCGCCGCGGTCGAGTTCGAAGCCGGGAACTCCGGATCAGTACCCGGGTTTGAAACCGACAACGGTGGCTGAGTTTTTATGGAGGAAAAACGGTAAGGCGCCCGTGTGCTGTGTGATGTCAGTGCCAAGGTTGTTCATTATCGCCTTTGTTGCTTGCTTTTAACCCTTTTGCCTCAGTATTATTAACTGCGCAACTATCCGTGGTTTCTTCCTGGTGCGATGTGAAATTAAGGTTTCAGCTCATGTAGTTGATGTCGCCCTCTTTTGTTCTGACAAAAAGAGTGTGCTTGAGGCATTACATTTGACTGAACAGTTTTGCGAGGTATCATGCACGGCTCTGCATCTAAATAAATGAAAGGGGTTTTTGTTGGGCCATTAGGGCAAAACGCCAAGTTATTATGGTGGAATATAAGCTTGGACTGCGGGCACATCACTACCTAGGGGTTCCTCTTCCCCATGTTCGCAACAGTGGAGCCTACTGTGATTCACAGATAATCTACATGAGGTGACAGACCCAGGCTGAGATCTTAGAGAGCTGTCATTGTTTGCTCGGGCTCAAGCCTGCAATAATGTTTTATTTGCATGCTTTTGTGCTGTAGGTTCACTGTGCGAGGAAGAAAGTGAAGGTGTTGGACGGAATATCTGTTGGATTCGTATGGCGTTCCTAATGCGTCGCGATAACGTATTTCTTTCTCTAGAGTCTGATGGAATTGGCCTTGTTCCCTTATTCGTGCGTCAGCTTGTTTCGCGTTTTTCTTTTTCAAATAGCCAAACCACCGTTTTTAATAGCTGGGCTTATTAGGCGTCTCAGTGCTCATTTGCCTTTCCTATTCGCACCGACTGGACACACTCGTGAGGGACCTTTATGGGGGTTCCTTAAGGATGTTGCTGATACCTTCAATTTTCTCACTGTGCGCTTTTCCTTAGACTACCTCTATAGCTTATCCAAACTCCAGCCGACTCAGGGACTTAAAGAGTATTTGTTCCCTGTGCCGTTGTATCGGCAACCTTTTCAGGAGTTCCTTGACACCAGTGTTTTAAAACGTGTTAGGCCAATGCGCATGTGTGCTGCTGTAAAAACAATCTTCTTTAAACACATCTTCTTTAAACACACATCTTCCCTGCCTGTGAAGGCATGGCTTCATGCTAAGGAGATGCTTGCGCCATGGTCGGTGGACTGCCGCCTATGCAGTTGACCAGAGACATTTGACCATTGTTTTATTCTATGCATTTATACTGTGTTCTTCCGGGATATAATGCAACGAACAATTAAGGACATTGAAATCACACACTGCAGTATCCGTTTTCTGCATGTGGGGAAAACTGTGTTGTGCCATATGATCTATTTATGTTGCTGGAAATAGTCTCTAGAAGAGCCGTATGGTGAATCGCCACGACGAATCACCAGAATCGTCGAAATCTTTGATTCGTGAACAATGAGATATGGTGCGGGGAGTATATGCTGCCCTGCAAGAGCCGCCTAGCTGGCTCCCTTATCTGGATGCATGTAGGTGCCTCCGAGACTTCCGATACATTGGAAGGAAGGGTCATGCAGGGCAATGGTGGCCCGTTGTTTTGTGGCGTAAGCATGATTAGAGTTTTTGTTTTCGACACTATTTCCATGCAATAAAAAAAATGTGTAGTCGTGGCAGGTTGGAAGTGTCCCCGTCTGCCATGCAAAAGGCCCTGGGTCGATACCCGGGGTAGACCAGGGTTTTTTTATTCATTAAGTGTGCGTGCCCTCTGGTTTTTGCGCAGCCCCCGAATATAGCTGAAACGCGGTCCCAACAGCTAATAGTACGACTACAACTACTACTACTGAAACGCCGACGGCATTTCGAACGAGCTGTATACGCTGTCACGTAAAATTGGCAGTCAAACCCCTGCTACGCCCAGATTACCCCCCTCCATGATTGCTGCGCGCAGCTCAATGCTTGATCTCACGCATACACAAGGAATAACACAAGGAAGGTTGTGACCAAAGCAGCCTTGATAGACTTTTCTTTATATCTCATGTGAGCTCGCACGTGTCAGGAGCGAGGAAATAGCGCATACGATATGTACTCTTAGAGACACCACGTATTAACTAAAAATAAACGCAAGAATTTGTTTATAATTTCATTTACTTTTCAAAGAGTCACGCATATGCGGTGCGGTCAACCTGCCGGATGCAGAATTAGGACGCTAGCGTCCCCCACTATGGGAAGTAAATCAAATTTAGAAAAAGTGATCGACCCCCCCCCCCCCCCCCCCCCCCCGATGCTGATTACGGAATCGGCTTTGAAAAAATCTGTGCTTGTTCGTTCTCTCCATCACTCAGTCTCTGTGTCAATGTGTTTTCCTTCCAAGAGAAATATTTTATATCGTTTAAAGACGGCCATCATGCTGTCATGCTTATAAAGTCGGTTGAGTGACTCTTTCAACGAATTATAATCTTAGGCAGCATTTGAGCAGACAGGGCTACAACAGGCATTCGACGTCCACCGCTGTGGTTGTGGTCCCGAGCATTTTTGAACCAATGTCCATTTTATCATCGCGTGATATTTCAAGGCACCGAGAAGTACGGTTTATGTCTGCGCATATTATAAAGCTTTTCTGAGTTAATTTAAAGCGCAGGATATTAAGTCCGCTAGAGTGACTGAGGCGCAGCGAGGCATGTAAGTTTTTTAGGTGGGCAGGGAGTATATTTTTCGCATATCTTGATTTAAACGCCCACTTGCCGTTGCACGGTGCGTGGAGCAAGGATGTCTGATGAAGAATGCTGATTTCGTTTCCCTAAGAGATGTTTCAAACACATCGATAATTCACCGTTTCTAAAGAAAACTAGATGCTTAGTGTTGTCGTAACACAATCTCTTAGGTGACGCGAACTATGCTGTAAAATTTTATTTGTTTTATAACCCAATGAGGCTTTTGGCCCATACGAGGTCAGTTACCGCTGTTTGGAGGTGTAAACTGGTGCTAAATCTGCATAAAGGTGCCCATCAGCACTGCCAGCAGGCTTTGAAAGTCAACAAAACTGCAGAATTTATATTCAGGCATTAAGTACTACTCACAATGCTCTAACAAATTAAAAACGTTTACAAGGCGAGGGTATGTATTGGCGGCTAGTCAAGAGAGGTATAGGTGGTACCTATGAGCATGAATTTCCTTGCTTCAGTCGTGGTTTAACGTGGTGGTGAAACAGCCGCAACGTATAAAATATTTCTAGAATATTGCAGACCATCCTCTCTCGCTTTTCTTTACTTCAAGGATATTCCTTCACTTGGAAAGCTTGAGAATTTTTGAATTATCAAATATCGCAGGTTTAGATTGCAACAAAAAAATTCTACTCTGGCAGAAAACTCGGTGCATGCGCATTCACCACTAGCAGCACTGCCATCGAGTTCAGTTTGTATGATTAATTAATTGCTGCGTTAATTTAATCCTCATTACTACGAAGCCTTCAGAGTGCGCTGATGAGATAGCAATGTCAGTCGCTTATTGATACACTGTTCAACAACTCTCGTGATCAGAACATAGAGTTGACTACCAAAATAAAAAGTCAGTCAGTAACAATGCTTGAAGCGCTTCAAACACAAGGACAAAACGAATCAAGTGTCACATGCGCTGACTAGCAACCATGCCTAGTGAAAGCCTCGTCTCTGACAGCTTACACCGCGATAGCACGTGCAATGTCTCGATGATGCAGCGGTCAGCAAATATGAAATGAACCATCGCGTCACCGAGTGAGAGACGTCCAGTCAAGAGGAAACAGTGAGAGTCTGAGATTTTTCTAGGGAGGACTGTGAGGACTGGTTGTGAGCGCATGTCGCCTCCAGTTCATATGCGATATTCGATGTCCATGTATCCGCGATCTGGACGAAAAAGGTTCAGTGCTCAGAAAGCCGACGAAATACCTGAAAAGCACTGGCGAGAGCTTGCATTGTATGACCTCGAAGACTTATATCGACCGCATGAAGTCCGGCCAATATCTGAACTAAAGCCTAATCATAGCTTTATACGAGAAAATTTAAATTGGTTGCCTTGGATATTTTCGAGCATTCGGCGGTCATCAAGAATGTCTTAAAGTGAATGAGGAAGCGATCGTACATCAATACAGATTACGTTTATTTACTCGCATTATGTTACAGCCTAGTCAACGGCAGACCTTCATCAAATCTGTGAAAGTGAAGTGATTTCAAAGTTTTAAGGTATTCACCTCTTATGACATGTAGATATTTACTCTGCCTGTCGCATTCATGACAGTAAATAAGTCCCGCCAAAGCTGCGCTAATGTGCACAAATAATACTTTTCTGTGGCAAACATTCAGCGGATTAAAAGAAAAAGAGGGGACATTTAAGCTCCGCCTTAAGAGTGTAACCCGAGAGCGTCAGTGGGTTAATGCCAATATATGCACAATTGGTCATTCCCTGATTTACATTCATAAATCACTGGGAGTCCTCATAACATTCCAGGCGCATCGCATAACCGCTGCGCCACTGCCCTACGATGGCAGCTGCTGCCTTGGTAGGGCCCCTGCCGGCCAATCATTCAAATAACTGACAACTGCCACGGCGGTCACGGCGGGCAGGTTGTAATGATGCAACACGGTCACGAGACCTAGGTAACCTGCTAAAGACGAGGACGAAGAGTAAAGAGGAAGCGCCAGATGTCTATTCTATTGCTAGGTTGCGTCTCTGAAATTTTTTAATGTGCGAGTATTTATAGTTGCCATTACCCGCATTTAGCCCCGGTTGGTTTGTCTGTATGGAGTTGGTTTTGTGGCAGGCTGCTCGCCTGATCACCGAGTGGTGTGCAACGGGCTCGCCGTGTGAGGCGGAAGCTCAATTAATCGTGGGAGGCTGCTCGGGAAAAGCTACTTGGATCGCGGCCCAACCCAACCAATTTAAATCCCCCCGGTGATAGAGCCCGCCATAAAAGGGCAGTGGCGCATCTCTCGACCGCTACATC